>JBBPRK010000724.1:0-18479 GCA_038093075.1 Boletus patriciae
TTAATAAGCAGTCCAGACTCTTGATTGGCTGGCACTGCCACTGTAAATTATGTATATAAGGAGAGTGTTTTGAGCCCCCAAGAAAGCAGGCAAAAGAAGAAGGTAGAATCAGGTAGACACAGGCACAGAAAGCCACATACCTTAGCCTCATCCTATATCAGGAATTCCCCTAACAGGTACCCAACTGAGGACCTAGATTAGGGGATTTCCATAGCACTAGCACTACCAGATAGTTGTTAGGAATAAAGACTCGTACCCAAAGTTAGGATGAGTGAAATAGGAGAACCCTTTTGGGAGAAAACCCTATATCGGGCAACAAAAGGACAGATCCCCAGCAACATATCCCCAATAGTTCTACTGCAACCCCTGCTTCTTAAACTGACTATCCACCCTAGGGGATAAGAGGTAGCTCAGTTATTATGCTTGAAACCACAACTCCTTACGTTTGCAATACAATTGAGTTAGGAAACCAATTCGTGTGAACTAAGAGACTTGTGTGAACAACCCAGCAACTCACCATAGCAGCATATCGTCGGAGTAGCCTCCACAAAGCTGCTGACTAATCACTAGGATATTTTATCCTACACTTTCTACCCTATTGAACTCATTCGCACCAGATGCCTAGTCTGAAGCATCTTCAATTCTAATCTTTTCAACACTTGTTGAGGATTCACAAACAACCCATATTACTGGTACACTAAGTTACTCACCGACTCAATCCTAATGTTACTGGGACCGTTTCACCTAGGAGATTATATTTCCCTAGCTTCTAGTGTTCTATCCATGGAGGCAAAAGCAGTTGTCTGGAGAGCATTCTAGTTAGTGTTCTTTGCTTGTTGCCTAGAAAGAAGTCAACAGTGTCCAAGATAGTGAACAATGAGGAGGAAACAAACTCGAGGTGTTGGGGATGAGAGGGATTCGTCCCAAACAGGCAGGAGGATGTCAGACATGATGAGGAGACAAGGAGTTTGTCTATAGTCAACAGGAGTGGGTCTAAGTCAATATTCAAACTAAAGTACAGGAGGGTAAACAAAGGGTATTTATATGAAAGGGAAAACTGCAGAAATACAAGGGGAACAAGATTTTGGGGCAGTGTTCTGGAGCTACGAGAGTGCCAAGTGGTGGGAACACTGCCTCAAAGGAACCTATGATCCAAAGATCTGAAAGGGGTTAATATAGGTACAAGAATGCAGAGAAGACGAAAGGGAATATGTACTCAGAAGCTTGGAAACTTGGATGTATGTATGTTAGTTCTGAGTGTACAGAGTGTAGAGGAAGTAATACAGGGCTGGAATTCCAAAATCTCGGAGGAGACTCGGAGCTAGACTCAGGGGAATACATAGTGTTTGGGTATAAGGAGGTAAGTGGACTGGGTTGGGTTTAACTTGGGAAACTTGGGAATACTTGAGAGTACTCAGGGATGACTCAGGGATTCAGGTAGAGTTCAGGATATGACAGAGGTGCAGCCAGCTGGGTTATATTGAAAGATATGTGGGTTGCTGTTCTACTGACTGAAAATAGACAAGGTGATGATTGAAAATAACTTTGTTAGGCTCACCCCAATATATATAAATGAACTTTGTCTTGCAAACAAACAATTTGAGTGAACTTTGTTAACACAGTCTATTTAGCTATGCAATATCAATCAGTGGACTTGTTGACACATCTGCACCCAAAGTGTTGGTGCTGGCTCAAAAACAAGTTGGGACTAACACGACTGAATGCTAAACACCTGGTGTTGGCATGCCCACCAAGTTAAATGAATGAGCAATAAAACATACCTGACAAAGAGAATGAGGCACATAGAGTCACATGAAGGATAGTAAAACAAGAGGATTGCAAGCAGACACCCCCATATGCCAGGGAGACAAAATGATAACAAGCACAGAAAGGGGCCAAAGGGTATACTCAAAAGGTAAACTAAATATAAATAAATATAAAGGTGGAGTCCTGCAAACTCATGCAAAACAGAATGCAAACTAGGCTCCATAAATCCTCTACTACCATATTGGAATTATTTTTTTCATGGTCTGATATCCTAGCCATAGGCTAACAATGTTTACAAATGTTTTCTTGCAGCCCCTGATGTGTAAGGGGATTAAGGTTGTACTGAATTTGAATTATTTTACTACCACTTAGATTTGTCCATCACTGTCATATCCCAGAATTTGACCAAGCCCAACCCCAACCTCAGTCCCATCTTGGACTAACTCGGTCTACCCTTGATCCCCCAACTTCAGTCCCATCTTGGATTACTCAGATCATTTGGACCATTCAGTCACTCAGACTAAGTATGACCTTATACAGACTACCCCATTTAGACTCAATCGTCTCATTACCCTTTCACTCACTTACCTCCACATGTACTAGGCTCACCCTTAGAGATCCAGTGCTTATGACACTTGGACCTTCAGGTACTGCCCCCCATTCAGTCACCCTGGATCTTGCACCTTGCTGCAGCTCAGACTAGTACCTTTCCCGAGCGTGCCGCTTTCAGTCTTCAGACACCACCTTGTATTATACTATATAAACCTGTACTTTGTAGCTCAAATCCCTCAGTTTGAATATCTCATTGTGTTGTCTCATCTCATCTCCTCATCAATACATCACTGTTTTTATACCCATGCCCTCAAATTCCACTTGTCCTCTCAACTCCCTCACTCAACCTTCTCATCCATTCCCCCTAAGTCAATCTTGGACTTAGTGTTAGAGCTAGAAGAACACAAACAACTAGGTATAGACAAATAGTCAGATACAAGAATGGCAGCGGGATAAAACGAACAAGTACTAACCTCTTAATGCTGATATAACGGGTTAAGAGGAAAAGGGGAGACGAGAAGGAAGGATGGTACTTATACTGTTGAATATGGAATTTCAATGGTTAAGGTTTGGAATGGCTCGATGTTATATGTTCTGACACTCCTCCTCAGTGAGGCACTCCTCCTCACTCGGAAAACTCCTCCTCACATGATACTCCTCCTCATATCTGATTATGACAGGCCAAGTAGGTTGTGTAAGTGCATGAAGGCAGGGCATGGGAGAGCCTTGGTGAAGATGTTGGCGAGGTTGTCTTTCATATTAACATAGTGCAGTTGCGTTTGTCAGAGGTGAACTCATTCATGGATGTAGTGGTAATGTGTGTCGATGTGTTTGACGTGAGCATGGAACAAGGGGTCCTCCGTGAGTATCAAGGCGCCATGGTTATCGCACATGAGAGGGGTGGCTGTGAGTTGGGGAAAGCCGACAGATGTGAGAAGGGTGCGGATCCAAGTGAGTTCTTGGCAAGCCTCACTTGCGGCGACATACTTGGCCTCACAAGAGGAAAGAGTGACTATGCGCTGTTGGCAGGTGGACCAAGTGATCACACCAAGGCCCAGCGAAAAACAGTAGCCATTGACCGAACGTTGGGTGTTGACGCAGGCTGCGAAGTCAGAGTCTGTGTGTCAAAGTAAGCGAGCTGCGTGGTCTCCACCCAGGGTAAGCGCGAGGGTGTGAGTGCCTTTCAAGTAGCGAACGATGCACTTGGCTGCTTTCCAATGGGTAGTACGGTAGCAGTCAAGATAGCGACAAAGTTGTTGGACTGCATATGCGATGTCTGGTCGGGTACCCAGAGCGACGTACATGAGGGACCCAACTAGGGAGTGGTAGGGAAGGTGGGAGAGCAAGAGTTGCTCAGCGGGCGTGGGTGCAGTTGCAGGGTGTGAGAGGTGGAGACCTGGGTCCATGGGAATGGTGATGGGGTGTGCGTCCGATAGACCGAATTGGATAATGATGTGGTCAATAAGAGCAGTCTGTGAGAGGCTTATGGTGCGGCATTCACGATTGCGTGATAAGGCAATGCCCATGCAGAAATGGGCATCTCCGGCGTCTGATATTTGCCAGACGGATTGTAGTTGATGGCGGAAGTGTGTGAGGGTGTCTCGTGAGTTGCCGATCATGAAGAAGTCATTGACATGTATAGTGACAATGATGAGTTCACTGTTGAGTTCACGGTAGTAGATGCAGTATTCACATTCTAGTTGATGGAACTTCCAGTTTGTCATTTGGCTGTGGAGGGTCTCATTCCACACTCGACCGCTTTGTTTCATACCATACAATCCTTTTTGTAGTTCCCAAACCCAGTCTTTGTGTCCAGGCTCGACGAAGCCCTCAGGTTGCTCCATATAACATACCTCATCGGGGGCAAGAACACCATTGAGATATGCAGTTTTGATGTCGAGTTGTTCCATTTCCCAATTGAGTGCAGCACCTAGATGTGCGAGTATACGGAATGATTCAAGATGTGCTGTTGGTGAGGAAGCTTTCGAGTAATCCTGACCAAAGACGGCGGTGTAGCCGCAGCAGACATAGCTTAAAATGGCTCGGATTACCCTCAGTGTCTCGTTTGTACACTCCCATGTGGCGTCGGGATTCGAATTCTTCTCAAAGAGCCTGTGACCACTCTGTGGCATGGATGGAGGGCATCGCTTCGGCGTAGGTCGCTGGGTCGTCAGGGAAGTGTAGGTTGGGGGTGTCTCTGGTGAGGAAATGAAGGCATTGAATAGGGAGGAGACATTGGGAGGTGGAGTTGTGTTGTCAGTATCACCATCGTAATTGTAAGCGGCTGATGTACTGGTAGGGGGAGGGTCATTGTCGTTGGGCACAGTGGTTATGGTGACTGTGTGGGGTGAACAATGAGATGCAGGGATATATGGGATGCCCTGTGCAGCACACGACTTCTCAGAAGGGATGGGGGTGCGGGGGGAACGACGAGGTCCAGGCATTGGTGAAGGGGGTGGCACAGACGGTATAGTGAGAGGATCTGCTGTGGTGGGGGGAGAGGACAGTGTGGCATGGGGGCATGGGGGATTAGTGTCCTGGTGAGACTCAATGAAGGATACATGGTACGACACCAGGATTTTCTTTGAGGGGTGGTGAAATAGGCGGTATGCCTTCGAGTCTTGAGAGTATCCAATGAGGACACACTCAATTGACTGGTCGAAGACCTTGGGGTTATGGGAGTTTTGGATGAGCCCAAAGGCTCGACAGCCAATTTCACGCAGGTGGGAGAGGTCAGGCTTGGTGCCGTGCCAGCATTCATAGGGAGTGTGGCCATTTTGGGACTTGACGGGAATACAGTTAGTCAGGTAGCACGCAGTGACTATAAATTTGTCCCAATGGTTTGGGGGCATGTCGCAAGTGGAGTGCATAGCGCGTGCCTTACCCATCAGTGTCCCATGGACACGTTCAACTTGTCCATTGTGGGCGGACGTATGTGGTGCCGTGAATTGGTGTTGTTTACCGTGCAAGAGGAGCCACTCTCGGAGTGCAGTGCACTTGAGTTCACCGTTATCAGAGTGATAGATGCTGACTTTGAGTGAGGTTTCTAGTTTGCATGCACGCTCCCAGTCCATGAGCGCCTTGTATGCATCTGACTTAACTGGCAGCGGTATGGACCAGCAGTAGGAGGAGAAGTCATCAACAATGTTGAGGATGTATTTGTTGCCAAGTGCTGATACATGTTCTGGATGTTCTAAAAGGTCTACATGTATTATGCCAAGCTTCCTACTCGCCCTGATAGTTGGCATGGCTGAGATGGCTGTGCCAGGTGTGGAGGGTGGGTAGGCGGTGGACGAGGAGGGCATGTTCCGCTGAGAGCTGACCTCCAGTCAAGGAGTAGAGGCGACGGGCACTGAGGGCACCGTTAAGGATGCACGTACCATTGCATGCAGTAACCCAGCAGGTGTTGTCATCGAAATGCACAAAGCATCTGGTCTGGGCACAGAGGGCAGACACTGAGATGAGGTAAATGGTTGCAGACGGGATGAAGAGGACGTTGTGAAGGGTAAGGTGGAGCCCTTTCGCAATGGTGAGTTTGATTGAGCCAATACCCACTGCAAGGATTGAGGAGCCACCAATGCCATTCACTGCATGTGGGGTGGTAGGCTGCAAGGCGAAGAAATCTGCCTCGGTGTTGCTTATGTGAACAGACGCACTGCTGTCAAGGTAGAACATGTCTAGGGCAGGGTCAATGATGGTAGCGGCATGCTGGTTGGGGGCCTTGTACGTGATGCTGGCAAGAGCCACATCACATGTGTGAGCATACCAGTCAATGGAGGTGGAAACATTGATGGCGTTGAAAAGGGCATTGTATTCTGCTAGGTCCTCAGCGGTGGCTGCTCGAATGAATGCAGGGATAATGGGGTCGTAAGTGAGTCTGGCGAACTTGCGTGAAGACTGTGCTTCCCTGGGGGGAGTGGGAATGGAGGGGGTAGGTGTGGCGGATGGCGTGGCAACAAATATGGCTTCACCAGACATGCTGTCTAGGATGTATGCATGTCCCGACATGTCATAATGAAGTCCATGTGTGGCCTGAGCGCCAGTGGGAACTGTTACACTTAGCCTGGGTAGGGATACACGTAGACTCGAGTGAACGTGAGTTCACCTTGGGGGTTTCCTCAAGGGGTTCAAGCGTCAAGACAGACGCCGGGGTTTCAAGGGTTTTGAAGGAGCGTCGACTCAATAGTACGACAAAGACTAAGAGAAGTCCAGGACGAAGGGTTCAATGACCTTGGTATATTCGAGGCAGTATCGAGTAGGTCAAAGTTAAAGAGGAAATACAGAAGGTACAACGGTTTATATAGAAAGGGAGAAATGTGCACGGACCAAGTAACGCCTGCCCTAATGGAAGGGACGCGTCATCATAGAACGAGAAAGAATACTGTAGAGACGATGAGTAAGAGGAACTATGTAATCGGTGTAAGAGAACCAATCGGTGGGGATAGTCCGAGGAGATAGAAGGGATTCGACAAGGACGAAAAGAAAAAGGTGAACTGAGATAGGGCATGTTGAAAGAAAAGAAGTGATTGTAACATTACCCCCTTTTTACATCCGAAACTCCGGAGAAGGATAATGTATGAACGGTGCAAGTCAGAAGTTGATGTAAGAAGAGACTGGAGAGCCAGTCATGTTAGCGATGGCGATCTCATCATATGCGAAGTCCTCCAAAGGAGAACAAGAACGAGGAGGGGAGCGAGAGTGAAGGTTGCGATGGTGGACACAAGAGTTCTCGGGGACCATCCTGCAAGACCAAGGGGGAGGGATAGGACGAGGTTGAGAAGAGGAAGAAGAGGAGGAAGATGAGGGTTGGGAGCGAGGACGGCTCAAGGGGCAACAACGTTGGGAGTGACCTGGGTGGTTGACTTTACAGATTGGGCACACATACCATTGACAATGGACGCAGATATGTCCAAGTTGATGACACTCAAAACAAGATTCATGGTACTGGGGGTGGTTACGAGAGAGGGGAGCGTCAACAGGTACACCGTGAATGGTTCCTGCGGTATCAACTTCGTGACGGAGTTCAGCGCGTTGGAGGGTCAACTCAACTTCGGGGGAGAGTGGGGAAGAGGAAGCAGATGGAAGGGGTTGCAGATTGGTGGACATAGTCAATTCTTTGATATAATGTTCTAGATTGTCAGTGAACTCAGGCATCTGCATCTGGTAGAAAGTAGAGAATAGATCTTCTTCGACTTCATGTTGGATGGTCCGAAGGGTGTTGCATCTGTGACCGATACTGGATGGGGAAGAGGTGAGGTCAAGGATGGATTTCAAACGTTGGTTTTCGAGGTAGATTCGAGTGATGTTCCAGAGGGGGGAGTTCAGTTCCAGGTGGAACTCGAATGTGCGATGAAAATGAGGGGCGTAGAGGTGGGAATGGAGGACGTTGCGACAATGATCATCTAAGGTACCTTCGCGGAGACGATGGGCGGCGAGAGGAACATCAATGGATAGGATAGGCGAGGGAGTCAGCAGGGAATGAGGTGTAGATTCCATCAGAGCAGGAGGAGGAGTAGGCACATGATGGACATCTGGAGATCCCCAACCAGCATCGGACCTGGTACAGGCAGGAGAAGAACTGCGAGAAGAAAGAAGTGAAACCATAGGGAGAGAGGACACAGTAGAAATCAAGGAAGCATTGGTGGACATAGTAGTGAGGAGATGGTGGAGGAAGTTTAAGAGGGGAAAACGGCAGGGTGGAGTCTTTTGTATGCAGTGAGAGCAGACCTGGCATTTTTCAGATTCTGTTCTGGGATCCAGGAATCTTCTTCAGCTGAATATCCCTTCCATCGGATCAGGAATGATCATTTGGTCAGAGTTCCATGGTGGCATAGAATCTTCTTGACTTCATATTCTTCTTCTCCGTTGATAAGGTCAGGGGGTGGCAATGGGAAGTTAGGACCGTGGATGGCGTTCTCACGATAGGGAGATAAGAGTGACACATGGAAGACTGGATGGATCTTCCATGTTTTCAGTAAGCGGAGTTGGTAGACGATTGGAGAAAGGACTTTTGTGATGGTAAAAGGTCCTTCTCGTTTCGGGGCAAATTTGGGGTTGATCACAGATCATTTTAGGTTCCTGGCTTCAAGCCAAATGTTGTCTCCAAGTTTGAACAGGGAGAAGGATCGTCTGGTATGGGTGGCCATGACTTGACGGGCTAGTTCATGTGCTGCTAGGGCTTTGTTACGGGTGGCGGAGAGGGTTTTTAGGCAGGCTTTGACTGCGGGAATAGTGGTGTCAGAGATTACCGAGGGAAGGGCATGGGGTTCGTATCCCATCATGAGGTAAAACAGAGATTGATTAGTGACGGAGTGGGGGCGGTGGTTGTGTGCGAATTCAGCATGGGAGATGTTATTGGCCCAAGATCCAGGGTTATTCCCACAGAAGATCCAAAGGTAAGTTTCGACTTCTTGGTTTACCCATTCGGTTTCTCTGTCAGACTGGGGGTGGTAGGCGGTGGAAAGGGATAGGTCATATTTCAGGAGTTTTCTGAGTTCTCGAGCGAAGGAGGAGGCAAATTGGGGTCCTCGGTCAGAGATGACTTTGTCATAGAGGCCGAAGTGAAGGTATACTTTGTGGAAAAAGAGTGCGGCAATTCCTTTGGTGGTGACATTTTTCTTTGTGGGACATAGAATTACCCCCTTAGTAAGCCCATGGTCGACCACGACCAAAAGGGAATCGAAGCCAGCAGAGATGGGGAAGTCGGTGATAAGATCACAAGAGACCTGCTGAAAAGGGCGGGATGCAGAGGAGCGGATGGGGTGAGCGGCGGGATGGTGGGATGGGTATTGGTCTTGTTTTGCTGGCAGGTTGCGCAGCCTTCAACATATTTATGGACGTAGGAGGCGAGACCGGGCCACCAGAATTCAGCCACGACAAGTTGGCAGGTTTTCAGGTAGCCGGGGTGGCCGGCGGTTTCGTGGTCATGGCAACGTTGGAGAATGGCGTGGCGTAGGGACTCATCACTGGGGACATAGACATGGCCCTGGTAGGTTAGGATGCCTGCCTCGATCTGCCAGTCGGAGAGGCGGGAATGGAAGGAAAGAGGGATGTCTTCGTTCATGGATTGGAGGGCTTGGAGAACAAGGGGGTCGCCCACAGAGGCAGATTGGACACGGTGTGAGAGGGCGACATCAATAACATTAATGAAGAGGGACGGGGGAAGGAGGGTAACTCCGTTGTTGTCCTCGTCAGAGTGGGGGAGGAGGTTGAGGTGGTGGGAGAGGGCATCAGGACCCACGAGGAGTTTTCCGGGAATGTGGATCATCTTCAGGTCGAAGTCAGCAAGGTTGATGAGCCAGCGGGCTTGTTGACGATTGAGGTTTTGAGGCCACCCCCGAGAAAGTCAAAGACATCTGATCTTTCCTCAGCTTTGCCAACTTCTACCGACACTTTATTCCTGACTACTCCAATGTTGCTCGACCTCTCATTGACCTCACCAAGAAGAACTTACCTTGGGACTGGTCCCCCGCTTGTCAAACCTCCTTTGACACCCTCAAATCCTTATTCCTGTCGAAACCAGTCCTTCACCTTCCCGACCTCACCGCACCCTTCACCATCGCCACTGACGTGTCTAAGTACACTTCTGGTGCCATCCTCCTGCAGACCAACCCGAATGGCGAATGGCATCCCTGTTCCTACCTCTCCCAATCATTCTCCCTGGCAGAATGAAACTACGACATCTACGACAAAGAACTCCTTGCCGCCATCCGTGCCCTGAAATCTTGGCGACACTACCTCCACGGATCCCCTTTCCCTGTACAGGTCTTCACTGACCATAAAAACCTCACCTACTTCCGCTCCGCCAGCTTGCGATACCATCTAGTTTGACAGGGTCCATGGCAAGCTGTCCGGGTTTAACAACCACTCTGAGGTATTCCACCTTGGTGGTAGCAAAGTGACATTTTTCCAGTTTGAGATGGAGGTCTAGTTCTGTCATGCGTTGGAGGACGTGTTTGGTGCGTTTGCGATGGGTATCTTCGTTGGGGGAGAAGATAAGGTCGTCCATATAAATGACAAGCCATCCTTCTGCAATCATGTCTCAGAAGGAGTCATTCATGAATCGTTGGAAGGTTGCCGGGGAGTTGGTGAGTCCAAAGAACATCACAGTTGGTTCAAAAAGGCCCTTGTGTGTGATGAAGGCAGCCTTCCATTGGTGGCCATCTTTGATGCGAACATTGTTATACCCCCAGCAGACGTCAAACTTGATGAACAATTTGGCGTCCTTGAGTTTGTCGATGAGGTCGGAGATAAGTGGGAGTGGGTAGGTGTCTCGGGTGGTATGTTCATTTACATAGGTAGCGGTAATCTTGGCAAGGATGGAGACTGCCGTTCTTTTTCTTTACGAAGAAGAATGGGGAGGCTTGGGGAGAGTTCGAAGGACAGATTTTCCCACAGTTGAGGTTTTCTTGGAGAAAGTCTTCAGTGGCTTTCCGCTCTTCCAGAGATAGGGGGTAGACTTTTCCAATTTTGGGGGTGAAGGATTCATCAAGGTTGATCTCATGGTCGTAAGGTCTGGACAGTGGGACATGATCAGTGGCTTCTTTGGAGAAGACCGAGGCGTAGTCAGCAAATTCAGGGGAAAGGGTTTGCTTGAGTTTTGCCTTTTCGGCGGCGGCAGTGAGTTCAGTGGCGGTGGTGATCTTGGATATTTTTTCTTCCAAAGGGGAACCTCTGTAGAGGAAACGGGATCCACATTGGATGATCCAATGGAGAGTCCAGTTTGTATCTGCTCATGCTAGGAACTGGGATTCTTCCTCCCATCTGTTGTATTAAAAGAGTCGAGAGTCAGTGATGGTGTTGACATGGGTGTGCCAAGGGGGTCGATAGGTGGGTTTTTGGAAATGAGAGTCGTGGCAGTGTAGAACAACAAACCTGACTGTGGTGGGACAGCCAGGAGATGTGTGGGGGTCTGAGGTGCGATAGGCTCGTCCCCAAAGAGGGTCCTAAACAGGTCAGTGATGGCTCGGGTGAAAGGGAAGAGGAGGAGAAGGTGTTTACTGGGTGGCCGAAGGTAGGCCGGACCGCGGGAAAGTGGACCGGTCAAGTACCGGTCGGTCGGGAGTGCAGGAGATGGTCGACAAGCCCTGTAGTGGACTTGGACGTGCAGTAAGACAAAGGGAATTGTACCCGAGGCTCATGGAATCAAATCGGTGCGGAAAGATGCATTCAAAATGCGAAGTACAAACTCTTTATAGTCCGGGAATTGCCCAGGACTGTGTAGTTACTGTAAATAAGGTTCGGAACACTAAATAATAGGTATCCAAATGTCAATAAACACAAGATGGTCGAAAGGAATGTTACTAAAAGCAGAATAAAGTTAGACTGGCCAGTCTACCGAGGGAACCGGGTTCCCGGGACTCCGGAAACTGGTAATATGGACCGGACCTGACCGGTCGAGTGCGGGAAACATAGCTAGAAAGCCTCGGAAAGTCAAGATCCCAACCTAGAGCTGAGCAGAGCTCTACAGCGGGAGGTGTCAGCGGTGTGGGAGAGGTAGAGGTCCTTGGATTGGTTGAGGGATTCATCAATGGACAGGGATCTTCAATTCCAATCGATGGTCGGGTTGATGTCTTTGAGCCAGGGAAGTCCTAAGATCACGTTTTTGTTTCCTAGGGAGATGACATGGAAGGTAACTTTTCGGGTGATATCTTTGATGTTGAGGAAGAGGGTGGAGGTGAAGTGAATTATCCCTTTGCTGTTAATGGAGTTGTCGGTGTTCCTTGCATAGATAGGTTTTTGTAGTCACGTGGTGGGGAGGGAATGCTTTCTGATGAACCCCCAGTCGAGGCAGGAGATGCTTGCGCCGCTGTCAATGAGGGCACGGGTGTCGATGGCTTTGAAGGTGTGCAATGGTTCGACAAGTTGGATTGGGATTTGCATAGATGGGGTAGTTTTTACATTGATCGCAGCACACTTTACACTAGGGAAGACTCGCGTTGAAGGAGTTTCCCGATCTAAAAATCCATGGTAGAGAAGGAGATCTTTCTCATGTTCTCGTCTTCTTCAACATCGTCAATGGGTTCCAACTTCGGGAGGTCTTCTACAACCTGTCGGACTTTGGGTACCCCATCTTTGTATTTGGGACATTTGGAGCTCATGTGTCCAGGTTGTCGGCAGTGGAAGCAGAGTCCCTTCTCCATACATTTCTTGCATTCTTCAGCAGTAAGCTTTCCAACCTTGATGATGTCTACATCCATGGCGTCGTCAGGGTCATGAGTTTTGGTGGAGGTGGAGAAGGAGTGGTAGGATTGATGAGCGGGTTTAGAGTTCCGCTTGGAGATCTCCTCAGCGCGTTCCCATTGGGTCTGGAAGGAAATGGCCTTTTTGTACCAGTCATTGATGGTAGAGGGGACGGTGTCCATAGACATAATTCAACGCATGAGGGGGGAGGGGATTCTGGCAGAGAAATATCCAATGAGGACATTCTGGTTGGTGATATTTGCCAGGGCCGAGTAGTTTTTAAAGTGGGAGATGTATTTGACGAGGGTCGGGGAGTAGGTGTTGTTCTTCCCCTTGGTCATGTGTTTGGTGGAGAGCCAGGCGATGGCGGTTCCAGTGACATCATGGTGTTTGAATATGGTTTTGAACTTCGTGACGAAATCGGAGAATGTGCCCATGGCTATGGTTGTTCCGGTGATGGCGTTCTGTCTAAGCGTGGTGGCCCATGTGAGGGCAGGTCCTTTGGTCATGTAGGAGAGGGCGAAGGCGATCATTTTGTTGTCGGTGTCGTAGACTTTGTCGTTGACAAGGAGGTAGAAGCATACAGCATTCAACCATTGGGTGGATTTATCATAGGATCCATCAAAGGCTTCTGGTGCTCCAATATGGAGTTCGGTGGGTTTCAAGGAGGACATTGGTGAGGGCGGTCTGGGGAACGATGGAGGGGGGGGGAGTGGTACGTGGGATAAGGGAAACAGGGAGAGAGGGGGGAAGACTGGGTTGGTGGTGATAGGAGTTGGGGAAGGGGGCGTGGGAGTGTGAGGGAGGTGAGTATGGGCAAGTTGGTGGGCTAGGTCGAGGTCTTGGGTTTGTTTGAGGTCAGACGATATGGTTATGTCTTGGTCAGAGTTTTCTTCTGGTTCAGAGAGTTCAGCTTCTGATGGTGAATTGATGGGTTGTTCTCGGGTGCCTTTCCACGAGTACCATGGGTTGTTCTGTGGGTATGAAATGGTGGAGGACTATATCGATGATAGCCTCGTTAAGGCAACTTTGACTTTTTGTTATGCTTAGCCCGGGTAGGGATACACGTAGACTCGAGTGAACGTAAGTTCGCCTTGGGGGTTTCCTCAAGGGGTTCAAGCATCAAGATGGATGTCAGGGTTTCAAGGGTTTTGAAGGAGCGTCGACTCAATAGTACGATGAAGACTAAGAGAAGTCCAGGATGAAGGGTTCAATGACCTTGGTATATTCGAGGCAGTATCGAGTAGGTCAAAGTTAAAGAGGAAATACAGAAGGTACAACGGTTTATATAGAAAGGGAGAAATGTGCACGGACCAAGTAATGCCTGCCCTAATGGAAGGGACACGTCATCATAGAACGAGAAAGAATACCGTAGAGATGATGAGTAAGAGGAACTATATAATCGGTGTAAGAGAACCAATCAGTGGAGATAGAAGTCCGAGGAGATAGAAGGGATGCGATGAGGACAAAAAGAAAAAGGTGAACTGAGATAGGGCATGTTGAAAGAAAAGAAGCGATCGTAACAGGAACTTTTGTGGTGGGTTTGACTGTGGAGGGCTTGTCTTTGGTCCCTCTTGCTGCCCGGGCCGCTTGTTTTTCAGCGAGTATTGCATCACATTGACCTGTGTGACCTCTGCCCTCCTTCCAGCATTCATCATCTGTATGGCCTGTGCCTCCACAGTTCAAACACGTTTTGGTGGAGTGTGGCTTGGCATTGGATGGGCAGTGTGTTGTAGCTGCCAGTGCTAGGGGCATTTGGCATTGTTTCTTGCCATCAATCAGCTGCTGTTCCATCTTGATACACCGAACAACGTGAGCGGAGGTATAGGGATCGGCAGTGGTGCTTGCATTGATACAGTCTCCGACGTGATTGCGTAGAGGAGAGAGTTCGCTGCTCATCGCATTCATGAGTAGGGTGAGCAGAAAATCATCCTGCTTGGGGATTCCAATGGCGTAAATGTGGTCAACAAGGTCGCGTAGCTTAGTGGCCGTGGTGGAAAGTCACTCAGAGTGGTGGAATTGCACTTCAAGTGCCTCCTGAATAAGTAGCACTTGCGCAACCAGCCCGAGTTTTTTGTGCCTGTTGCGAAGGACTGTCCATGTGTCATGTGCGTTGGTGGATCCCCGTAAGAAGTGGCTTTCTTCTCTTGTGCATCTGGTCTTGATCGCGGCAATGACACATAAGTTGTTGATGTCCCAATTGGTAGTGGCCTCAGAAGTGTCATCACTGGGGCGCAGAACAGTCCCCAGAATATAGCCGCCACAGAAGTTCAGAAGGAATAGATTGAGCATCACCTCAGACCAGGTCAGCCAGTTGTGTTCCATATCGAGCACCTCGATCTTCTCCAGATCGCTCTGGCTCAGCTTGAGCAGTTTGACTATAGGCTTAGTTCCCATCCCGCTGAGCCTGGTAGGGCTGAAGGTGGGTGTGAGGGAGGATGGTGAGCTGATGGACTGTGGTAGTGTCAACAGCGACGTCATCATGTGTCCAATGGGCTTCAAGTCCAGGGGGATTGTCTTTGTGACTGAGCAAGTACGAGGTCTGGGGGGCATTCCGTTGGCAATGTTGCCGTGGTGGATAAGGGTCAAGGGTTGGGGGGGGGACCATCATCTGCAGATAAGACATATATATATATATATCGTTGACTGTGTGGTGTGATCTGATGGTGTCGGCGAGTACAACACCTTGTGTTCTCGCCAACAGGCGTTCAATGTTCGTGGGTTTTCTAGTAGATTCCTGGTCCCTTATATCGAGACCTCAGGGCTCATAACCCATTAGAGCTAGAAGAACACGAATGACTTGTAGGTGGTTTGTTGCTCGTGAGGCAGGAACACGAGTGCAAGACGAGTTCAAAGGGGACGGCAATAAGCCAAAAAGGGGAAGGTGGATAAGAGATAAAGGTCGGATTCGGATCAGATTCAGGCGTAGTCGCTACTCAGTGTAGCGCGGAAGGCTTTCGTTTGGACTAGGTTTGATTCAATGGGGGGAACTACTTCTTGTTATTTGAGACTTGTACAGTGACGATTATATACAATACGAGACAAAGAGAAGGTCGAGTGGCTTGACACAAGGTATGATGTCAGTGGAGTAGACTACAAAGAAGACTGAATACAAAAAGGAAATGAAAAGTTAGATAGACAAGACAAAGAAGTGAAAAAGTGATGAGGTGAAGAAGTAAAATGGTATTGATTGGGTCCGTGGTGGCAGCGGTGAGCACATGCAGCACATTCCTTACACCTGCCGGGGTCTTTAAAATGCAACTGTCCTCGGTTGCCTACCTACTAATCCTCCTCTTGCTTGGCAGCAACTCCAGCGAGGTTGGTGGGATCGAGAAACTGAGTAACGGGAATGGAGATGGACGAATGGGCGTGATATGGAATGATATGAAAAGCGGTGAATTTGAGTTTCAAGACAGTGCTGTCGAGTTCTGCGAGGCGGAATGCACCATTGCGAGTGTGGGCAATGACAACCATTGGTCCGAAGTATCAAGGACGACACTTGGCATTTGAAGCAGCTTCGATTTTTTTATTGAGGACAAGAACGAGGGTACTGGGCTTGAAGTCCTGGTCATGAATAGAGTGGGTGGCTCGGCGTTCAAAGTCAGTGATGGACATGAAGCGGCTGTGTATGACTCGTTTGTGAATCTGCTGCAGATCTTTGTCGCGTTTGGCTAGCTGGCATGCTCGAAAGGCGATAAGCAAGGCGGTATCGAGTTTGGTGGTGATCTGAGGTAGGAGAAAAGTCACTTCAATGATGTCGAGGGGAAGGAGCAGTTCAATGCCATGTGCCATGTAGAAGGGGGATTGACCAGTTGCTTTCCGAGTAGTTATGTGGTAGGCCCAAAAGACGTGAGCTGCGTGATTCGGCCATTGAGTGATGTCGCCGTTACATGCCTTGACAAGGGAGTCCCTTATCGTTCAATGTGAGCACTTGACAATACTGTTTGCTTTTGAGTTATATGGCGAGATGTGAATATGTCTGATGTGATATTTGTCGGCAAGCCAGTTGAGTGCAGCGACAAATGGAGTACCATTGTCCATCATGATTTCCTCTAATCCTCCCCATCTGCAGAGTATCTCTTCGAAGAGAAATGATCCGATCGTCCTTCCAGTCTCATTCTTGAGTTTCCTCCATTCCGGCCATCCTGTGAGTGAGCACCGAGCTTGTACGATGTAGCCATATCCCTGAGCAGTCAGCATGTGCATCAAGTCGATGTATGCCTTGCAAAAGAGTGGCACGGGGGTTGCGACTGTAGGTGGAATGACGATTTTCTCAATGGAATGGAGCTGACATTGGGTGGCATGTTTTGATGTACCATGCGACATCGTCATTGAGAGATGGCCACCAGAAGCGGTCGGCAATGGTGTGGCGAGTGGAGTAAATCCCTTTGTGGCCGAGCTCATCGTGGGTAGCTTTAAGAGTGCAAAGGCGGTCAGGGGTGAACAAAACGAGCTGGTGACGTCCGTTTGGGTCTTTGCGCCATAATCTACGTATTGCCTGATATGAAGAATTCTGAAGCACGTTTGATGAACTGAGTGCGTAGAGAGTTGGGAACAGTGGGGGGAATGGATAAAGTGTCAAGGAAGCCTTTGGTGTCATGTAGATTGTTATCGCGCCGCTCTGTCTTCTCATCCGTTGGTATTGATGGTTTGTCATCCGTCTCACTGCTCACTGAGAGCACAAGGGCTCTCCCTCCTCCCTCTTCTTTTTGAAATCCGATCCTTCATTCCTCTATTCCGTTCGATACCCATATCCTGCATCCTAAAACCTCATCAACCCAATCCTCTACCTCTTCTGTCGTCTCCTCTTCATCGTCATCATCTTCATCCACCTTTCGCCTCCTAGATAGTCCATCAGGTCCTTGGTGGCTTGTAGCTGATACATGCTTGAGGATGAAGTTGAAGGTGAGGATTCCCGCAATCCAACGGTTCATGGTGGCATTCGGCTGGATGTCGGGATTGTTCAGCATGCCTTTGATGTATTTTGCATGGACTTCGACTGTAAGACCCTTCAAGCCAATAATCCAAACCTTGATGGCCTTGAGTGTGTGAAACAGGCCATAGAGTTCAATTTTCGCCTGCGAATAACGAGACTCACAGTCATTCCAGGTAATCAAACCAAAACGGGAAGGTCAGCGGTGGCCATCCTTGTCATCCTGGTAGAGTATGTATCCAACAGCAATGTATGATGAGTTGACTGCGAGAATGACAGGGCGTCCGGAGCTGTAGTCAATAGGTCGCATCGCAGGACAAGTCATGACTGCAACTTTGAGGTCATCCATAGCTCGCTGTTCTTCATCTGTCCATGTGAATGGTACACTTTCGCAGGTGAGGTTGATAAGTGGGTGAGTGGTCTTGGCATAACCCTTGATCCAGATGCGGACAGTTCCAGTCGTTCCCAAGAATCCGCGCACTTCCATACGTGATTGGCATGGGCTTGGCCAACTCTTTATCTTCAAGACTTTAGTCTGATCTGGAATGTGCCCATTGTAGTTACAAGTCTGGCCAACGACGACGACTTCAGGTACACAAATAAAAAGCTTCTTTGCCAAGACAGTGGCGCCAGCATGCTTGAGACGATGTAAAACACGGTTGACATCGAGGCAGTGTTCCCAGACAAATTATCGGATGCCACAATTATCAGGAATGGCTTCATATGCCCCATCGGGCAGCTCATATTGTGTACGGGGACCAAGGGCCTTGATGTCATCCTGGAAATTTGGTGCAATGTCAATCTCGGCCTGTAAAATAAAGGCGACATCATTTTGGAAGATCACGGGAGAGTTGGTCCTATTGAGAATTACACAAGACGCTAAGTCTAACCCGTTCTATTTCTGCTCTTCTATTACAGCCGGGTCTAGACGTCTTATGTAATATGACGACATTATGGTCTAGGTTCTTATCATCCTATCTATGACATCATAGATAGCTATTTCAGGGAGCCTATAGCGTAACTCCCTCTTATCTCTTATCATAGT
>JBBPRK010000725.1:0-18467 GCA_038093075.1 Boletus patriciae
TCCGGGCCCAACATATAAACCACCCACTCGCTGCGTCCTCAAATTGACAGAGTTGACTTGAACCACCAACCAGCCATGAAAACGAAGAACAAGCAGACCAAGTTCCCAGTGGTGAGACCCCCGTTGACACACAGCCTGTCTAGACAACATTTCGAACCCCATAGCTGACGGGATGCAGGCCCGCATAAAGAAAATCATGCAAAAGGACGAAGAGGTCGGCAAGGTCGCGCAGGCAACGCCAGTCGTGATATGTACGCTCCCCATTTCTTACGCGCCTCGCACGCCATGAATGTGCCCTCCACCCCTCGTCCCTCTCGCATTCCCTTGCACACGTCGCAGCAAAAGCCCTCGAACTTTTCCTCGCCATGATCGTGAAGGAGGCGAGCAAGGTCACGCTAGAACGAGGTGCGAAAAAGGTCGAGGCGTATCATCTGTATGTGTGTCTCCCTCTTCTTGTGATCACTGTGGACGTGTCCTCCCAGAAAACATGCTGTCGAAACGACGGAGATGCTGGACTTTTTGAAGGAGATCGTGGAATCTGTGCCGGACCCATCGGCTGGTGGGACTATAGACCTCGAAGCCGAAGCTGCGGAGGGTTCGAAGCGCAAACGAGGCAAGGCCAAGAAAAACGGCGCTGCTCCTACCTCTGGGGAGCCAAAGAGGCGACGCAAAAGAAAGGCCGACGTCGATACCGATGGAGCGGGGGAAGAAGTTGGAGCAGGTGCAAAATCAGAACCGGAGGGAGATACAGCTATGGAGGAGGAGGAAGATAGGGATGGTTGTGTGGAATCAAGCCATCGAGATCAGGATGCAGACTGGCGGGATGACGAGGATTCGCCCTACGTTCCGAGATGAAACCATCCTCGTTCTGGTAAGGTTACATGTAAATTAATTAAACCAACTCGACCTCGCCTCTCATGACCAGCTGCTCAACAACCGAGTAAGGGGTTAAAGAGATGTGTCCTTTCTGCATTGTCAGGGTAGAACCACTGACCAGAGTTAACTTCCTGGCTTGGTACGACGGAGCGAAGAAATGACTCACTCAGGTAATCTCACCGGCGGACAACTCTGACGAGCATGGACAAAGACGGCATGGCTTTTATCGGGCTCGGCGACTACGTCGTAGTCCCTGTCAGAGATATTCTGGATCCATCTCAACACTCACCCATCGGTGGAAGAAAAGGTGTCTTGTCATCCAACGTTTGCTGATTTTCCGGCAAACCTTGCAAGACTGAAACATAGAAGTGCTGATCAGTAAGCCTCGCAAACCTGAACGGAAGAAGTCAGCCAATTGTCAACGAGCGGAGGAACATTCCTCACCTGCGAGCGTGGTCCACTTCGTTCTCCGAAAGACGTTGTTGAACCTCTGGGTTGGTCATTATATATCGAGCAAACTTTTCAATCTGTAGCGATGGTTGTTTGCTGGAGACAACGCAACGCGGCACCGAAACCTTTGCCCACCTTGAACAGCCTCGTACGAAGGTACGATCTGACGACAAACTTGACCCGCTCGACCTCTGTCTGAGCGAGCATGATCCTAAAGTGTTCTTCCTCGGAGGACGAGGGATCAGACCGCAACAACTGAACGGTCTCGGACTGCGAGATGCCACATCATGAACGCATCCTTGACGAGGATGGAGTAGATTAGAGTATCTCACCTACCTGACGCCGTATGTGATCGAGCAGCCCAGCGAGAACGTCTTCCGCGACCGGGAGAACGTCTGGCGCGTGCCGCTCGTTCATCCAATGTCGGATGAGTTTTTGCAATGGTGTCTCCTCGTCCTCGTCCTCGAACAATGGCGGCGCAGCGGGCATGGGAGCGTCGTCGTCATCGCGTGCTGCATTCCGGAGTCGATCCTGGAAGGGGTTGTTGTCGCGATCGAGTCTGCTGAAGAAGTTGTCGTCATTGTCGTCCATCATCTTGTTGGACAGGCGAGGAATTGAGAACGCGTCGAGGGTCGGGGCTGCTGATCTCACGTCAGGATAACAGAGTTCATCGGCGAAGGGGAAGAGATAATATTCGACTGACGAGTATAAGCGCCAGCTAGGACGCGATCTTCCAAATTTGAAGAGCGCACACATACTCAAGATACACGCCCAATGTCTACAACAATAACTGATACGATACAGGACCCGACTACCACGATACGTTTGTACGCCGAAGAATCTCATATAGCGTCATTCTCCACCAAATTGCCACAGATCACATACTTGTTAGAAAAATGTTCGATCCAACCTAAAAAGATTATGAATACAACCGGCAAAGCGAGATGAATTCACCCATCATACCTTTCATGTTTTCGCTGAGGAATATAGGTCAGGACAAGTGTACATGTCAAGTGGATACACGTACATTTCATCTGGGCGAAGGTCTTGCAGCTTGTCCAGGGGTTGGTCGATCGGGGTCAACATTTCTGAGTAATGGAAGCTGTGTGATGCGATACACGGAGAAGCACATGTAGGGGGACATACCCTCATCAAAAGACTGCTTGGCCATGCCCCGAGAGGCATCCCGGCCCGCAAAGTTACCATACATACCCCCTGAGCAGCGTCAACGACTTCAGCGCCCAAAGGAGTTCGAACGACGAGTGCGCACCAGGTCCATAAAAGTTACGCCCCGCGGTGACATCAAAGACGACGCCGTTTATTGCAAGCAGAATCCTTCCACTGTCCTTTCCATTAAAAGGCACCAGGGTCTTTGGAGTGTAAGTCTGAAACAAGACGGTAGGCGCATGAGATTTAGGCATCCATGAATAGCCCTGCTTGAACTCGTGTGGGACGGTTTTCGGAGCTGAGATGGGCGGGAAGACGATTTTTTGAACGGAATAGAGTATGTAAATGAGCAGTGCCGTGTTCACGGGTGTAGCAAAGTCCAATGACAGTGACATATCGTTGATGAGGCGCGCGTCGATTGTGGTTGCGGTCTGACCTCCGTGAGAACCTTTACCTGCGCTTGACAGCCAGGTCGTTTCAGCTCAGTGCGTCTTCGCCGGCGCCCCCCTCGGCCCTTCCATGTCTGCGGGCCCGGACGACTTATTATCTGCACCCTATCATGCGGAAGGAAGTGGTGCTTGTCTTCATTCGAGATGCACGATGGCTGTTTTGGCCATCGTAATCATCGGCTGTACTGATACATTCCGTGGAAGGTGAGGAATCGATCAAGGATATCCCGGGGTAAAAACGTCTTATGACGTTCGCCGACTAAATCTTTCATAGCTTCCACACGCGAGTGACGAGAGGTAGACCTGTGTCGTCTTTGTATCCGGTCACCGCTTGTCTCGTTGACGGCGTTTTCACCAATCCATGGTCGTGTTACTCCAGCTCAACGCAAGAACGCGTCTTTGATCAATGACGGTTTGTTGAACGGCTTGGAACAAGACGAACTTCGCGATCGTAAATCTCACAGTGGCCGCGATTACACGCAAGACCTGGCCACGTCGTTTGGTTTCCTTCTTGTTAGGGTGGTTTGTTCAGGGTGGTTTGTTCACCGTTGTCGTTTACTCTTACTCCCGAAATTGATGTCTGCGCCACCGAACCCAGGGTGTGTCTTCCATTCTGCGGAGGATTGCTAACTAACGACGGACTGCGAACACAATATGCTATGTAGGAAGTTCAGTACTTCCAGCGGTACCGACTTGACATTTATCAGTCAACAGCTTATGGACTCAAAGGAGCTCTTTCCTATTAGCGAACCTCTACAGTTCTCCACTCGATGACTGTCACTCCGTCCGCACGCCTAAAGTGGCAAATTCAACGACCACTTGTCACAGATTTGTGCAGATCGAAAATTCTTAACAATTCGGACAGGAGTGACTCGCCACCAGCATCTTATACCTGTTAATACTCCCTCGGGAATTAATATGGAGTACAATCATTGCGGCTGAACGTCAACCCTGATAGGCCGACGTAGATCTGTAGGATTATTAATGAGACAGACCGGAGTAAAAGGGTACACGGTCGAGCTTCAGTAATGTACATAGGACGCCTCATTATCGCTAGTATATTCGACCATCGCGACATCACGGCCGCGAAGCACCGTCTTCCACCCACGTGACCTGCTATAATAACCCTTTTCGCCCTCCGGAGGTACGGTGGTGCGGACTCTGTAGAGCTTGTCTGTGAACGACGATGACTGCATATCCTGTATTTTCTTCACGGATATATAGCCCACATATACGCTCGCAGTGTGGCACATGCAATGCCTCATTGGAGTTCCCCGTACCCTCGCCGACACCTCCTTCAGGAACCCTACTCCGCATCCGGTGCGTCCAATGCCAAGGCGTGTACCAACATGGGTTCTATCCGGTACAGCTGCCACCTGGTGTATCTGGTTCCTTCGCGCCACAGACACCCAATGGCTCGCACTCCACTCATGCCGCTGCACGGAAAAGCCGGAAGATTGGTACACAAGAGAAACCCTTGGAGACTGGGTACTATGATCTCCTCGGTATCCCAATAGACGCGACCACAGAGGACGTCAAGAAAGCATATCGCACGTATTCTTTGTTAATTCCTTGCCCTAGCCCTCATCCAAGGTTGACGTCCAGGACGGCTGGCTATCAAACATCACCCTGACAAGAATCCGGACGATCCGCATGCGGAGGAGCGTTTCAAGGAAATTGCGATCGCTTACCAGACGCTTTCAGATCCAGTGCTCCGCAAAAAGTATAACGAGTTCGGTCCAAAGGAGAGTGCTCCGGAAGGAGGGTTTGTCGATCCCGAGGAGGTTTTCGGTGCAATATTTGGTGGCGAACGTTTCCTGCCGATCATAGGTCAGATTAGCTTGGCTAGAGATATGAAGACGGCTCTACAAGAAGCCGATGAAGCGGAAGGTGACGATCGTAAAGAAGTGAAACGTGATGCCAAGGGCAAAGAAATCCTAACAGAAGAGGAAAGGGCACGGAAAGAAGAGAAGGAGAGGAAAGCCACCGCTGAGGTAACTTGACTTCTCTCGACCCTTGCTGCAACATCCAATAACTTTGCCAGAAAGCCGAAGCTCGTGCCGAGCGGGTACGAAAGCTGTCAGTGCATATCTTGGTCGGCTATCTTGTTCTGACTTGTGACAGCGTCGAGAACTTGGAGCGCAAACTTAGCATCTTTACGGAGTCAGCGACGGGCCCCGATGATGCAGACGTATCCAACAGTTGGCGTACAATCTGCCAGCTCGAATCAGAGTATGTCTTCTGATCTTCGAATATACCTAACACGACGAGTCTTTCCATCAGGGAGCTCGGGAAGGAGTCGTATGGCGTCGAGCTATTGCATGCGATCGGCTTTGTCTACGTATCTAAGGCGAAGCACTTCCTAGCCACCAACCAGACATTATTCGGAGTCGGTGGTTGGTTACACAACGTACAAGGGAAGTATCATGTGTTCAGCGAGACGTAAGTATCGTGGCTTTGTCTTACGCAAAAATCCTCATCATTAACAGGGTGTCGACACTTCGTTCGGCTATCGAATTGAAGAGCGTTTTCGACCAAATTCAAGCCGCCGAGAAGGCAGGAAACCTGTCACCTGACGAGAAAAAACGTCTAGAGGAACAAGCTGCCGAGAAGGGTCTACAAGCCCTTTTCAAGGTCTGTCCATCTTTCCAATCTCGTGGCTCGTTGTTCAACAGCCCGCACAGGGAACGAAACTCGAAGTAGAGTCTGTGCTGCGCGAGACTTGTGATCGCATACTAGAAGATACGACCGTCCCTCGCAGCAAAGCCACCCTTCGTGCCGTTGCGCTACAGATTCTCGGTGAGGCGTACGTGGCTGTGAAGAAGGACTCGGACAACAGCACGCCGGACGAGAACGAATACGTGAGGGTGGACACGAAGACGAGCCGTGAGAGAGAGCGACAGCGAGCTGCCTAGTCACTTCTCGCCATACCTTTGTATGCTATACCGTATTTTTGGTTTTCGGGACATAATCATCCATTTAATACGTGGACCTGGTGACCAGTGTCTCAAAACAGGAAATAACGTTGCCTGGACCTTGACCTGGACGCATGGGAACTTGACAACCGAGGAAGGCTTGACACTAGACAATTGAACGGGGGAAGGAAGAGTTGGTTCCGATTAATTAGGGGATCATGGCCGCCAGAAGAAAAGAAAAGAAGGTAACAATTGCGGCAAGGTCCCCGCCAACGATATTGACATGTAGGGGTTAGGCCCGCCCGCAGCCTACTTTGGCGTAAAGTGTTACGGATCGATCTACACCGTTTGAAGGGCAGTGCAGCTTGTCATTGACAGGCAACTTCGTGGGCTTGGCTCAGGCTATAGTGCGGAAGTCCCGTTGACAAGCATGTCCGGGTCTTCCGGGATCGAAATCACCGGAATCTAAATGCCCGTGACACGGTCTTTTTGCGGACCTAACTGTGCGAGAGGGAAGGCCTTTTGTTTATTGGTTATCTACCACAAAAATCCCTGGCTAACGAATACACAACTATACGAAGACGATATCGAGTCACGGAAAGGTCCCGTCAGTAGACCAACAAAATTCTAGATACGGAAGAGGTCGAGGAACCGCGCAAAAACAAGTGGAATGTAACAATAAAACAGCAATAAAACGCACAATACACAATAAAAAGAACACACAGCAACGACAGGACCTCCCCGCATTCGGGGTCGCGAACCCATAATGATAATTATATACTCAAAAGAAGGCGGCGAGCGTTCATTTTTCAGAGTTGGCAAAGCTCGAGTTCTTTGGCGTGAAACCTCCTGGGTCTTGAGAGTCGATGGAGATATCCGAATGTCTATGGCGGACTTGGAAGGGGTATTCTGCGGGGTTATCATTCTCGGTCTCAGTCATCTTATCGTTCCTACGATTAATGAGGTAGTTGCTGCAGCGGCGTTAGAGCGCACGAAAAATGCCAGGATGAATAAACTTACATCCATGAAGGAACAATACGACCAGGAGGGATGCTCCATATCTCTATTGAATCATAATTGGGAGGCGATATACGACCGTCGGTCACTTTGCGCATGATCCAGACGAAGCCATTGATAATGATGTAAGTTATAATGCCTACGATGACACCATACGCAATACTGCAAGACCTCAGTCATACATTCAAACTCTGGGTAAGAACTTACTTGAAGGATAGCGGAATTATCAGGATCGTCAAGAAGGCTGGGAGAGCATCGCCGATGTAATCCCAGTTGATGTCACGAACATTGCGGATCATGAGGGAGCCGACGATGACGAGAGCACTCCCCGTAGCCCAAGGGGGGATGGAAGCGAATATAGGAGCGAAGAAGATGGACACAAAGAACAGCAGGCCAGTCACAACCGCGGTAATGCCGGTCTTCCCTCCCTCTGCAGGCGTGTTTGAGTAGCGCTTAATACCACAAATGAGGTTACATACCTGCAATGCCTGTCGCAGACTCGATGAAAGCCGTGACAGGACTGGTGCCAACAAGAGCGCCCATGGAAATTGAGAACGCATCAACACAGTAGGCGATAGTGGAGTTTTCGAAGTCAAGGGTAACCGGGTCTCGGAGTCCAGCGAATTTGGCCATAGAATACAGGGTACCCGTGGTGTCTAGAAGGTTTTGTTGGGTTAACATAAAGGTAAACTTACCAAGGATCTCACCCAAAATATCGACATAGAGGAAGGTGAAGAGAGCATACCAGACCTTGCCTTTAGTATAGTTGTGCTAACATCCCTTTGTCAATGGTGGCCGCTCGCAGAAATGGAAACATGCTTACATCTAGAGCATTACCGGTGTGCTTCAGCGGATGCCATGTGACGATTTGCTTGAAGAACGCGAAGAGTTGGTCGCCAGTAGCGGTGTCGGGAAAGTATGTCACGGGGGTTGATCGGGGCCACGAAATGATGGATGTAACAAAGATGCCTATGAGGATCGAGCCCTTGATACGGTACATCATCAACAATATAGTTAGGATGCTTTGATGCAGATATAAGTGAGCGCCAAATTCGACGATACTGACAAGAAAGCTACGTACCCGCCTGTGAAGATACCTAACCAGACAGTAGGATTCTGCAGCACCCCCGTCTGACAGAAATTCGGAAGGGTTGGGCTGATCCAATCTGAAATCAGGTAATAAAGTGAGGAGACTAAACACCAAGAAACGGCAGAAATGGATTACGTACCACTGGAATCACATCCTCCCAAACCAACCAAGTTAGTCACGTTCCCTCCAATGACATTGAGACCACCAGACGCTGCGAGCAAACGTCAATACTTGACCGTGCGGGGGAAAGTAATAGTAATACTTAGGCCGATGAAGCTAAATAAAGGAATTGATGTCCATCAGTCTCAGCGATTTGGAACCGAATTAAAATTTCAGTGGCACGCACGCAATGTAAATACCAATTCCAGCACCCACGGCAAGAACGAGTGACTGTGGCATGATCCGCGCCAGCCATTGACGCAAACCAAGTAGGGACAAGATAAAAAACAGCCAACTGCGGGGAAGCAGTTGGTCGTCAACGTTGAGAGAAGTCAGGGAAGTTTAGCACGCACCCTTCCAAGAAGACGGCGGAAAGAGCTTCTTGGTATGTTATAAACCCACTTCCGTGGTAGCCGACTACAGAGTAGGTGAACTGATTTGAGTAGCCAATCAGAATCCGGTCAAATGCAGCGAGGCCAGAGGTCGAGGAGACGACATACATAGGCGTTTAGTCCCATGCCAGGGGCCATGCCCACAGGGAGGTTGGCTAGTGCACCCATGAGGACGGAGGCGAGGGCAGAGATGGCAGCAGTGCTGGTGATAAGATCCTGCTGAACCTCCTGAATACAAGAGAGGTACGTTTCATCTGTTGAACAGGAATCGGAACTGTTGCAGACACAGGTTCCCCCTGAGGAAGATATGATCGAGGCATTGACTGATATCTATGACAAATGCGAATGAGACTTTGATTTTAGAAGGGACGGAAGGCTCACGATGTACGCCATGGCGGCCTACGTTGCATGGAGAGGAAGGCATCAAGGTAGAACGTGGTGAAACGGAAGAGTGTGCGCACCCAAGTCGTCACACCAGCACGGATATCCGTCTATAGCGCGTTGTTAGTCTGTGCAGATGCCACATGGTTAGGAACAGGCGACGTACCATGAATCGCGACCCTTCCCGTTCGCGAGGATGGCCAGAGCCCTCAAGGCGAAACCATCGCCCGACCGCAGAATCGGCAACCTGGCAGAAGATGAGAGGTGGGCGTCATGGGGACCAAAGATGAATACCTGGGCGTTGAGCCTGTCTCCAAATGTGAGGGTCATATGGGGCAGAGGAAAAGGAACGTGTAAGAAGAGGGGAATATATATAAAGGAATGCAAAAATGTCGATCCCTGGAGGGTGCAAGACCTCGAAGGAAAGGAACAGCGGGAACTGGATGAACTGGGGGTATCATATTAGTATATCATATGTTGGCGGAGACAGATTCAGTAGTCGCCGCGTCATCAATCTGAGATTCTCGTATTCGATCAGATGTGTGGTCCGAGGGAGATAAGACGCGTTTTTTTCGTTTCCACGCACCAATCAAGTTTGAGTTATTCGGGTCAACGATCCGCTCCATCCCCGTCTCTTACGCCGCTTGGGCCCGCGAAATGAGCGGACAGCCTGTGTATTGTGAAGCGACATTAACGACCGTCGGAGTGAAACTCAACCAGCCAGCCCAACTGGGATGTTCTTCGAAGTGTTTTTACAGCACTCGCTATAGTAGACCTTCTATAAATGGGCCATTTTCAAACACCGCGGGAGGTTGAATATGCATCTCCGACTAACTGGTTCCCAGTTTGCCAGTGATAGACACTACCGCTTACCGATTCTGACCTCGTCCTCAAAACATGACAGTAAAAACCTACGTGTTTGCAAAGTGGACACAAAATTGAGCAGTGAGAACGACCCTTGGGTGTATTCGGGCTATGGGTCCCAGATTCAAAACTCTAATATTACTAATTTTCTGTACGCTATGGTATCACGCCGTTCACCAGATCCGATGAGTCCATGAAAAAACCCCGCTACTTCGACGAGCAAATTTCAAGCGCTGTAATGGAAGTTCGAATTCCCAGCCGCCTCGTCTGGCCAATCGGATGGCTGAAGGCGCTTGTTATCATGTCATGTTCATGCTAGTCGAAATGAACCTGGACTGCCTCGTGTTTATCGAGAAACTTATAAACAGGTTCCGAGTTTATCCGAATCACCCGTGGGACACGCCACCACAACAAATTTTCTCTCAATTCCCTCTTTTGTCGCGGTTGAAACCGCCCTGAAAGCTTGACTCCTGGCGCAGGCACACTGGTCCTTTCTCCAGGGCCATGTCGATCAGCCAATGAATACCGGACCAAATGTCTGAAGTGCCACCAACTTCCCTTTGGATTCGTCGGGCGTTCCGCCAAGCAGACAGAGGGATGGTATAATGGGGAAAGATAGAACCGACGCAGCTTGCGCCATCAATCGCTGATGAATCATATGGGGAAAAGAGCATCAATCTTTGCTTCTCGTGGACCATCGACGGAGTCCCGCGTTCGTATTGATAACCCACAATTGTTTCTCTGGCGCTGCTTACGGCGGACCATACGCTTTGCCCACAGCAGGCACATTAAATTTGACCTGAAGAGAAAACCGGCGACATTAGAAGGGGAGTCTTACGACCATCCGCTCATCTGGGATATACCCGTTAGGCCTGAACCTTGAGCATGCCATTGATGGTAAGTTCAAGGTCTTTAACCGGTTCGAATCCTATGGTTCAAACGAATTGTAAGGATTTCCTGAGCATCTCATACATACGTGTAGCCTTCGCACAGAGGCGGTGATCACAATGGTAGGTTAGAAATCAGTCTGTCTCTCGCGGGTTGACGGGCCCTCAAATTGCAGTGACCATCACAACTCTGTCAAATCGTTTCAGGTTGTTTGAAGTGTTAAGGTTCATTGGATTTGTTTGGCTGCTCCAAGACTCTTTGACAGCGCCATGTAACCTAACGTGACGGTTGCCACAGTAGATATGACGACCTACTCGATGATAAATAGCCGAGGGAATATGTTGGGATTTGGAAAGCCGCAATAACACCGTTTCACCCGTGGGTTCGGTCCGCTGGATATGCGGAATCCGATAGGAATATTGTGCTTGCGATGTGTGATAAGGAGTAACTTTGGAAGAGGGAAGCACTAGGAACAACTTCAGAGTTCCCGAGGGGGCGGGATACAAAAGGAGTTCCCCCACTGAGTGAGTTCTCGAATGAGACCCGACCCAGAAAGCTGGTAAGCGATCGGCCATATTATCATCGACAAATGAGAGGCCGGATGGACTTACATTGCACGGACAAACTCGGGGTTAGCGAGAAACAAAGACTTGCACATGCAGGGCGAAATCTATAGAGGGGAGGCAGTCGCAATGATACAAACACGTTGGCTTATCTCTGCCCACTGATGGAACGAAGGCACGTTGCACGAAGGCACGTGTAGAACGAGATTCTCTGGCCTTCCTGCATTGTTGCAAAGGAAGGGTGGAGAATCTCCATGTCGTGTAAGCTCCCGCGGTGGAGCCGTGAGCCAAAAGGGTGGAAGTCAGCGATGTTGGTGTCCTGACAGGATCCAGTCAGCCACTTGAGCCAGCAAAAAGCGGTGTTCGACACAAAGGAAAACAAAGCTTTTAATGCCTGCAAGACGTCCTTCAAACCGTCCGGGTAACTTACCTGAAGAGAGGAAGTGGGCGGGTGCTACTTCTAAGAGTGGGCTGGGTCGAAGTGGCTGACCTCTATCCGTATTGCTCACGTGGCAAAGCCACGCGCCGAGTATGGACCAGGAGGCGTAACACTCTTGCTCAGCCCATCCACCGTTTCCCTCCGCCATTTCTCATCGCTCGACATGTCTCCCCTGATCCTACCCCGAAAAACGCCTCTCGCCCCACTGCTACTTCGTAGCTAGTACCGAGGGGTACTTCCAATTGGACACGTTGAAGCAAGCACGTAGGGAGACAGGGATCAGGGCAAGGTAACCGTTCGCACTGGCCTCGAGAGATTCCAGTACTCACATTGTGTTCTACCCACCCACAGAAAAAAGCCATAGAGTGATGCTTTTTCTTTTGTTAATCGCATTCATGACCCTGTTATGCGCTACCGCATCCTCCCGATGGTGGGTGATGAGCAGAGGCAAACCAATGAACCCGGGTGTAAGTAAAACGATGCAATCGCGGCATATATGCAGCTAATCGATGGGTTTTAGTATTAAACTGGCATTGCACACTTGGCTGTGAGGGGTTCCCCACCCATCAAGTGGATTTCAGAACCAACTGTACACGACATTGCACAGCCTTGGGATGACGATGTGCACTTCGTTGACGTTCGAACTCTCTCAACATCATCCACACTAGTATCTCGGTGTTTCTTCAACCTGCTGAGACCACATTTTTATATGGCTCTGCTGTACTCTCCAGCGCCAGCACTGTCGAACTGCGTTAAAATGGTATGGTTCCATGCTTCATTGGTTTGATGCGATGGTTTATTGGAGCAGGATGCATTGTGCAGATGATCTATGTTTCGTGGTCGTTGCCTGCCGAACCAAGTGGCGAATTAGCCGCCACATTCTGTTAAATCTACCACGCCGACTTGTGGTAGATTTCGGACAATGTCCGGTGCGCCACTGTGTCAGTAACATGGTCGGGAACCACACCCAGGGTCGAGATATCGCAGTTGTAGTAGTTAGTATTTTCGTTTAGATTTCCCTCGTATTTTTCCGTCAGCAGGCGCGCCCAAGGTAAGTAATCAGGGCGGGAAGTTGTGTTTGGGCCAAACACCGGCATACGGCGGCGTGTATTTGTCACATCGCAGTTGTATTGTTTCGGCCCGAAAGTGGGTTTTCGGCCAATTTTCCGACCCCAGCGCCGCCGCTGCCACCGACAACGACCACCCCTCTCCTACTGTTTTTTGCTATCGTAAACTCCTCTTTTTCTCTAAACGCTCTCCATGATATGCCCCGCAACCACAACTTGGGTACTTCCGCCCTACGAAACCGCAACCGAGTCACAAACAAGACTCGTCTCAAGGTCGTCCATGGTAACATCGATGCAGATGCCTTGTCATTCGACGAGGACGAGGAAAAGGCCAGAATCGTCAGCACGGCTGGCGTGGACGCTGAGGACGCCAACGTGAGTTCCTTCGTGCTCGTCGAGCGTCGTGTCGCCCTTGTTGAACACACCGACGTGTCGCTTTCTGATTGGCTGATGCCGTGGGAAATCGATTATCGATGGCTGACTAATCGTACAGGAGCACCACCTGCAGGCGGTGCTTTCCGCGGCATCGCAGCGGCATCAGTCCGTGGGACGTTCCACCCGGGGAGCAACAGACAAAGTTGCTCCGGTTCCCGCTGCGTATATCCCCACGCCGGACTCGACGGGTCTGGTCGATAACTATGCCGAGCTTTACCCCCCTAATAAATGGACGCAACCGGATACATATGTCCGCTCTTCTGAAACAGTCGAAGAAGCTATCGCTACCGGCCTCGTTGATTCATTCACATACTACATGGATGAGCGTGACAAGGAATGGCTCGACCGCAATAACGAGGAGGCTCGTGGGGAGGGAACTAGCGCGCAAGGCGCGTTCTCCGCATCGGGTGCTACCACACGTTCTTGCCCCCAGCGAAGCGCTAAAGCAAGGGGCAAGGAGCCGGAGTCTGCTCAAGCTGTCGCAATCACGGAAGACGAGTTCGAGCTGGTAATGGGCCTCTTAGAGAAGATAACCCATGACAAGACTGAATTTCTGCATCACGTATGTCCATCGGCTCGGCGCAGTTGAAGCCTATACAGACTAATGATTCGGTTGCAGGGACTGGAGTCCGGAATGGCTTTCCCACCCTTCTCGGATTATCAAGATGTTTTTTCATCTCCACTACCTCCCTCCGTCTTTGCCAGCTTTATTGTACCAACCTGGATACCACCACCGGCGCAATTGCTACGTTTCGCAAAGGTGATCTATCCGTATTGGAGAGAACGCCGGATCGAAAGAGGGGGCCACCGGATAATCCCAATTCTCAACGTAGGTACCCGCGCCGCGTTCCAATCTTCTGTCTGACCTATATTTAGTTCGACGAGGCGGACGTTATCAACGAGTCCTACATATGCTTCCGTCGTCGCGAAATCAAGTCCGTACGAAAGACGCGAGCATCGCAGGCAACATCTTCCGACAAGCTTTTGCGTTTACAGTCCGAGCTCGCACAGTCGTTGGAGCTTGCTAAGACACTTGTGGCGCGCGAAAACCTAAAGAAAGAAAATGTGCAACAAGTTGTACAAGTCTGGGAGAAAAGGCTCGGATTCGCAGAGCTAAAGCGCAAATTCCCTGCCCTGGGGACCAAGGATGACGAGGAACTATTACACGAGAAAGAGCGGGTCGTAAAGAAACCGAGATTGGAATCGACCAAGTATGATTTGTATTCCACGTTCCGTTGGTGTTGATTGACCTTCCCTTCCCTTACAGCCGCATCGGCCTGAAGATCCGCACCAGAGAGAGTGGCGACTCTGGCACACCTCTTCAAACCGAAGCTGCTATTCGTCCGAGAGAGCGGCTCAGCCTCATCAACGCCGCGATCGAACGCGATCTTACACGGCGCAAAGAGAGGGACCATGGCTACGAAGATATTCTCGAGGTAAGTTTGATCGACCCCTTTTACGGACATTCTGATGAGCTGTGTTCCAGAACTCGTACCAACGTCCGTCAGCCCCCTACACCCGGCGATATTGGAAAGCCATCCCTCCTTTGGCGCGACCATCTTCTTCGTTAGCGGACACTGAAGTGGAGGAGAGAGGATTTGAACATCTCCGCTACCTTCGCCGTCGTGCAACCCGGTCCGGTAACACCACGCTTGATCGACGCGATGCATTCTGCCGGAGACATGGCTTCTCTCCGACTTCACATAAGTCTCATCGGAGCTTTGGTCGGTCTCTAGAGGAGGATTTTGACGAGAACGATGAAGATATGCGGAGGTTGCGAGAGCGATGGCGGTTTGATGAAGACGACGATCCGATAGTGGCACCAGAAGGCATCGATGAACAGGATCGTGTCCTCGTTGATGACTTTTCTCCCAAATATCTTCGTCACATGATGACACTGCTTACAGAGGCAGACCAACAGCACATCAACAATGACGCAACACTGGTGCTTGTTTCAACGGAAGGTCGTCAACAATCAGTCCTTCCTTTTAGGACTGGTACCCAACAGCCGTTCATCCGCAGAGACGCACAGACCCCACGCGCGTTTGCGAACGGCATTTCGCAGCTTGCCACATCACGGCAAATAGCTTCGGTGCCACTCTCCGCGGTCCCTAATGGTGTCCCCATCGCGATGCAGGCGCACATGAAGGCACTGCAGCCTCAGTCCACTCCCCGTATCTCCCACACTGCAGCTTTGCGCCCCCCCGGACCACCTCCGATAATGAACATGATTCCGGCGATTCCACCGTCTCAGACTCCCCCACCGCACGTTAGCGCTACTGTACCGGCGAATGGTACCGCTGGCGGCTCTCCATCTCCTGCACCCACTCCCTCAGACACGGATTCTGTGAAACTTGCGTCCACACCAAATGGAAATGTCACAAAAGGTGCAACTGCCAACGGAACCAAACAACACGCTTCCGACCCAACTCCCTCCCCCGCCACAGAGCCCCAACAATCCGCCTTGCCAACCGGCTCGCCATTGCGTCAGAAAGCGGACGTGCAACATCCTGTTTCAATCCCGCTCAACGGATACCACATTCCCATCAATGGCTACACGATCCCCAATGCCGCCTTCATGCACCCTCGCCAACCCAACGGGTTAACCCCACAGCAGCAGATGCAGAGTCTGAAGCTGGCAATTGCCCAAGGCCAGGACGTCAACGCAGCGATGCATGGCCCACAAGGTCGTCCCATCCACACCCCGTACGTTGGACATCTAGTGTCGGGTGGCATTCATTACAACATGCAAATGGCTCCAGGCGCTAACCCGAATCTGAAACTTGGGTCTGGGCGACAGTGGAATGGAGTCGCGCCACCGTTGCAGCAAACGCCGTCATTGGGCAATCAGCAACAAGATGCGAATACCGCACCGTGTGCAGGCAGTCCCAGTCTCACTCAAGCGACAGGTCTGTTGCCAGCGCGCACACCGTCAGCTAATGGCACTCGAAGCGTCAATCGGCCAGGAGCAATAGGGTCGTCTGTGGGGCACATGATGCCCGGAGGACAGTACGCCGCCCACTCTCTTTCCCCTCGCCTGCAGAACGCCGGGTCGTCACCTCTTCCAAACCCGACGTCTCTCCCTCCGCATCAGTCTCCACCACGGCAGCCACTCACGCCGACGATGAAGATGGCCTCACCGTCGCTGCAACATCAACAAGCTGTCCCTAGTTCGCAGGGAGGGTATTAACTGTGTTGTGACAGGACCCATTTATACGATACAGTGTAGGGCATGCATATCCGTTTCTTCGTAACCAAAGTTAGTCCGCCAATTACCTCCTGTCTCACAGCTCTAGTCTTGTTTTTGATTACACTATCCACTCCGTTTATGTGCTTTTCAGTTATGTATTTCTGTTCGTACATTCGCACCACACGTCAATTGGACGCCGGAAGATACCTCTGGCAGAATCTCTCAATATCGTTTGAAAACCGCAGTCATCGCTTGTTGGCTTTGATTAGGCGTGCAACTTTGGAGCAATTCTACGTCATAATGTGGCCGTGACCCTGGACGCCATTCGCTAAGGTGGTGCGAACAATTCAATATATTTCGTTGTTTAACACGTACTAGCCGATTCGAACAAACATGGCCAGCAATAAAAGCAATGTCGTTTCGTTCGACTCTTACCCTCGACGGTCATACCCACTGTAGAAGCCTGTCTTCTGCCCAGTCACTCGTTTGTTCCATTACCCCTACCAATCCTGAAAATTCTCCTCAATGAAACCCTCCACTATCCTGAGTTTTCTTACTGTTGCGCTTCCTTTTGCTAGTGCAACCCCGTCGCATAGGCGTCACCACGAAGTAGCCAAACGCGCGCGCGCTGATGTGGACGTCCACAAACGTTCCTTTACCAACTCGCGCTTCACGTTCTACGATGTCGGTTTGTGAGTATGAAACCATGTCGCCCCAACCCCATTTTCAACTTGCTTTGTCAGAGGTGCTTGTGGAGTTTGGAATAAACCTGGTGACATGGTGTGTGACGCTGATCAGCACCAGTGCTCTTACTCACAATGAGCGACAGATCGTGGCCCTGAATGTTCAGCAGTTTGGATCAGGGTACCCTGGTCCATATTGTTTCCAGCCGATCACTATTTCGTACAATGGGCAGACCATTCAGGCGACCATCACTGACAAGGTTCGTTCGATTCTCGCATTGATCACATGTTCTTCTCTTGATGGCTTATGGAACACAGTGCATGGGTTGTCCTTGGGGTGGTCTCGATTTCTCTCGTGGTTTGTTTGACCAATTTGCGGCAGAGGCCGTGGGTGTACTCTATGGCGAATGGTGGTTCGACGACGGCTCGGATGACTAATAAACTCGTTCAACCTGTTTCAAGTGGGTGTCTGGCAGGACGTCTCTTTTTCTTCATGTTGAAGTCCCATCCACCCAAAAGCGATCATGGATTTTTGGTTCGTTGAAAGGCACCAGTACATATCTGCTGTGCGGGGCGCTTCTTCATCCTATTGCCTTTCGTGTTCATGTCGCCGTCTCTGCTTCCGAGACGAGGTTACACCTTTTTGTTCAGGATTGTAATTTACGTTCTTTTAGACCGTGCAGTTCCCTAATAGCTAGACTACATACCCCCATAGCCCGTGTACTTCTCACGTACGATAGGGCAATGCCTCTCCTGATGGACAAATTTTGAGGATTTTTTCTTGTTGATATGTACTGTCAGAGAGCCTGGGCAGCTCAATGCGATTTGGTCAATGGTTTCTAGCCGTTTAGATGATAACACGCAAAGCGCCACATCCGTGGCAAATCCCGCCACGGATGACTCGGAAAACACCGGCCTTCCTAGAGTAGTACAGAAATGTCCATTGGACCTGCCGCGCCCCCTCGCTTCGGCGCGTTGCGCCTGCGCTCGGTGGCCACTGGCAGTAGTGCTCCAGCGTCGACCAAAGACTGAAGCTGCTTAGATCCAGTCCGTGCGCGTGACCACAGACCACGACATACAGTACCTCCCAACACACAAGATGCATGGCGTCATCCCGTGCGAGAGCACAGAAACCGGTGAAGAAATGTCTCAACAGAGCATCACCGGAATTCCCATCATCAACGACAACGATGCCATGCGGGCGCGGAGCGAGCACGACCGTTAAGAAGCATGGCGGAGCGAAGGCGCGAACGGCCACACACACACCGAGTCCAACACGAGACAACGCCAATAGGCCACGAGGAGAGAACAAAGACGCCCGATCATCACTCCCAATCTAAGGATACATGTAAATATAAATAAGCATAAATGTAAGATGGACATCGGGCTGCAAAAGCGAACTCTTAACTTCACCCCAAAACCCTCTACTACCGTATCGGGAA
>JBBPRK010000726.1:0-18459 GCA_038093075.1 Boletus patriciae
TATTTCACCATGAATAAGGCCCTCTACAATAATAATGCCATGCTCCTCACTGCTCTAGCCTAGATGAGCAAAGGACATGGCAAGCATTTCTTCAAGGCATAATACTACAAGTTAGCTGATAAAAGTGAAGAGGAGAAGGATAAGACATACGACCAAATGATCAAGGACTTCAAAAATATATTCTGCCCCTTTGATATGAAGGTCAAGGCTCACCACCATCTAGAAGCCATTTGTCAGAACCTGCACAATCCCACCAACAGGTTCTGGAACTATGTTTCAAATTTTCAACTCAATCAGGCTGGGCTCACAGACACCATCACTATCATCAACAACTTCACAAGAGCCCTTGACCCCACCCTAGTCAACATAATCCTCTCTATAAAAGATGTACCCACCAATCTCAACAAATGGATCAAATAAGCCAATTGATTCCATGTCCAGCAGAGATGAATCACCAGCATTAGAGCTGGCCATGAATCAGTATCCTTATGAGGCACCCACTCCAACTCACCTTAATGTGATCCTAAAGCTATGGACATCAATGCAGTTTGGCTCAACTCTATGCAATGCGCTGAACACATGAGGACCAACAAGTGTTTCACTTGCCATCAAGTGGCGTGCAACATCTATAATCACAAGGAGGATGTCCAGAAGCCCCATGCAAGGAAGTAGGGGGGCTACTCCTTCCTTGCTTGGTTCAGCAGCCAAGTATGTGTCCAAGTGACTGATGCTGCCCCTGCTGTTGCCACTGCCACAATCTCTTGCCACATATGTCAATGGATTGAAGGGCCATAACATAGACTCTAAGGAGATCCTCTGAGTACTGAAGACCTACTATGAGGATAGTGGGCATGATAATGTATTTTTTTTTAATCTATCAGTTTTAGTTTGATTTTACAGTATTATTATTTTATTTGTATTAAATATTATAAATTTTACCGAGTTTAATACCTTATAAATAGACTTAATATACAAGTATAATACTATACTTTAGATAAATAAATTTATCTTGAAAATTGGGTATACTAAAATTTATTGTAATCAATTCTCTTATTAAAATTTTTATTATATGTTTGTATTAATAAAATCTTTTAATAAAATTGAGGAATAATTGTTTTGTTCCTTTTAATATAAATTATTAAGAATAATAATCTTAATTTATTATATTAATATATAAATGAAGAGAATCCAGAGACTACGGTCAACTAGATTGATGGCACCAAGGATTGTTGAATAGGAGAAAATTTTCAATATCCTCACCTTCTTCCATTCCAATCACTCCTGTATTTGTATCAGAGCCTGCTGTTATTTCAATATGTATTCCAGTTTCTATATTTGCATAAGAGGGATCCCAAATCATCAACACCTTCATCCTGGTGAATAATGGGGCAACTATCAACTTCATAGATCATGCATGATCTTGAAAAGAAGAGGAAGCTCAAGATGAAGTCACTTTCTAAGCCCTTTAAAGCTTCCAACATAGATGGGGCACCAACAACAAAGGCATCATCTAGCACAAGGTAACAGTTTTTGTATGAATCAGAAATGTAGAGGAGAGGGGGGGATTTCTTGTCTTCAACTGTGGAAAGGAAAACATGATCCTGGGCCAACCATGGCTACAGGATGCTAACCCCACCATAAACTGGCTAAGGGAACAGTTTCCCTCCCCAACACACCTCACAAGCCTTACCACAACTCACCCAAGGTCATTACCCAGCAATATGCACCTTATCAGGTATCTGAATCTGGACCCCAACCAAAAGATAGCATGTCTTTGGAAAAAGCACCTAAACAGGTATGCAGACACAACCTATGATGTTTGGAGAACCACCATCACCACTAAGGTGGCTGCCAAGGAAGAAAAGAAGAAGATAGAGCTACCTCTTCCTTTGCAGGCATATGCAGATATCTTTGAGAAAAAGAAGACAAACAAGCTCCTGCCATCTCATTCCTTTGACTATGCCATAGACCTTGGAAAGGACTTTGTTCCCAAAGTAGCTAAGGCCTACCCCCTCAATTCCAAGGAGTGGGAGACATGTAAGGCGTTTATCACAGAGCACCTAGCCACCAGCAAGATCCAGCCATCCAGGTCCTTGCAAGTGTCTCTGTTCTTCTTTATTCCCAAGAAGGACATCTTAGTATGCCCTTGCCAGGACTACCATTACCTTAATTCACATAATGTCAAGAATGTATACCCCCTTCCCTTCATCTTTGACCTTGTTGATGAGCTCAAAGGATTGAAGGTCTTCACCAAAATGGATATCTGCTGGGGGTACAACAATGTCTTGATCAAGCTTGAGGACCACTGAAAGGCTGTCTTCATCATACTGTTCAGACTCTTTGAGCCAATGGTTATGTTTTTTTGTCTCTATAACTCCCTTGCCACATTCCAGGTGTTAATAGATCACCTGTTCAGGGACTACATTGCCAAGAAATGGCTCATCATCTACATGGACAACCTTCTTATCCACTCCCCCAACCTCAAGCTCCAAGAAGAGCACACAAAGAAGATTCTTCAGCATCTTAGGAAGCACCAGCTCTACCTAAAGCTGGAAAAATGTGTGTTTGCCATGCCTGAGGTTGAGTTCCTAGTTAAGGAGGGACACATTGCCATGGACCCAGCCATTTCTGCAACTTTTACAGGAGTTTTATCCCAGGTTTCTCCTCCATTACACAACCCCCCACAACCTCACCAAGAAGGTTGGATGCTGTTATACCAGGTCACTTTCCAGACCATCAAGGGCTCCTTCATATGTATGTCAACCAGCCCCCTGCATGCCCAACCCGACAGATCCCTTTTCCTTATGACCGATGCCTCACTAACAGGCCTCAGGAACTGTGTGAAACAACCCAATGGTAACCAGCGTCAACTGGTACTCTAGGGAATCAAAGGGGAGAAGACACACCAAGAGCGCTAGCAAATGGTTGTGGAGGTGAACAGACTAGAAGAAATAGATTGTGGAAAAGGAGAAAAATTGTAACATTCATCAATGAACACCTCAAAACGGGCCACATCATCCCTTCCAAGTTGCCTCAAGCAGCACCATTTTTCTTTGTCCCCAAGAAAGACGGAACCCTCTGCCCTTGCCAAGACTATCGATATCTCAACTCCCATACCATCCGCAATGCCTACCCTTTACCCCTTATCCCTGAGCTTATCGACGACATGAAAGACTCTACCTACTTTGCCAAATTCAACATTTGATGGGGGTACAACAACATTCGTATCCGCGAAATGGACCAATGGAAAGCAGCTTTCATCACTCCCTATGGCCTCTTCGAACCCACAGTCATGTTCTTTGGCTTTTGCAATGCACCACCCACTTTCCAAGCGTTTATGAATCACATATTCGCTGATATGATCGCAGAACAATGGCTCAAAATCTACATGGATGATCTGGGCATCCACACCCAGGGAGATCTGACCCTCCATCACAAATGAACCCGCCGAGTTCTTACCCGATTACATGAACACAGCTTATCCCTAAAGCTATCCAAATGTCTGTTCAACGCACCCAAGATGGAATTCTTGGGAATGATCACTGGCCAAGGACAAATTACTATGGACCCCGTGAAATTAACCACAATCTGTGACTGGAAACCCCCTGCATTGACCTGCACAGAACCAGTTCCATGCAAAGTCAGATATTATACATGAATGAGTGAATTTCCACCTACATCTTATAAGTGGAATCCCTCAACACAATAGGGGTAGATGACCACCAGTATAGTCTACCTACTCCCAAAGTTTCATACCATTCCATCAAAGGATAGAGGAGTTATGAATATATTTCTCCCCATCCAATTTACTAGTACTACTGACTACATACATACAGTACATCAGACTCGAGTTTCCATATTTGACACCTTTCCCATGGTCCAATTGCTTAGATAATTTAAGGTCAGATGGCCATTAGTATCGGCTACCTATACCTATTTCCATTTCCAATTTCCGACCATAGGTCATGGAGAAATTAAATATGTACTCCAACTCGACCTTTAATACCCCCCACTACTACATAGCAGAATGATTCATTTCATATCTTTTCCACTACTAAGTACATAGCTAAGTGTCAGAGAGACATTGACCAGGCACAGTACAGCCTTGCACAGCATAAGTCAGGATGAGTCATTCTGAGTCATATCCTGGTTGGTAGAGCATAAGTCAGTATGAGGCATTTTGAGTCACTTGACTTGAATTGGTCAGCAATTAATAAGCAGTCCAGGCTCTTGATTGGCTGGCACTGCCACTGTAAATTATCTATATAAGGAGAGTGTTTTAGGCCCCAAGGAAGCAAGCTGTACACCTAAGAAAGGCTGAGAAAGTTGCTCACCTAAGAACAGGTTGGAAAGTAGCAGCCCAAATACGATATCTGGACTTCCCCTAACAGGTACCCAACAGAGGACCTAGAGTACGTGATTTCCACCACATAAGCACTACCAGATAGTTGTTAGGAATAAAGACTCATACCCAAACTTAGGACGAGTGAAATAGGAGAACCCTTTTGGGAGAAAACCCCAAGTTGGGCAACAAAAGGACAGATCCCCAGTAACATATCCCAAATAGTTCTACTGCAACCATTGCTTCTCTAACTGACTATCCACCTTAGGGGATAAGAGATAGCTCAGTCACTACACTTGAAACCACAACTCCTTATGTTTGCAATACAATTGAGTTAGGAAACCAATTTGTGTGAAGTAAGAGACTTGTGTAAACTACCCAGCAACTCACCAAAGCAGCATACCGTTGGAGTAGTCTCCACAAAGCTGCTGACTAATCACTAGGATATTTTTATCCTACACTTTCCATCAAATCGAACTCATTCGCACCAGACACCTAGTCTGAAGCATCTTCAATTTCTGATCTTTGCAACGCCTGTTGAGGATCAGCAAACAACCCATGCTACTGGTACACTAAGTGACTCACCGACTCAATCCTAGTGCTACTGGGACTGTTTCGCCTAGGAGATCCCATTTCCCTAGCTTATAGTGTTCTATCCATGGAGGCAAAAGCAGTTGTCTGGAGAGCATTCTAGTTAGTGTTCTTTGCTTGTTGCCTAGAAAGAAGTCAGCGTCTGTCAAAGGAATTCGTTCCTTCCTGTTACGGCTCAATACGCCTAACATCATCTTAAGGGACTTAGTCGTTTTCCTTTTTCCTTCTTTATCTTATCCGATTAACATATGACAGCCATGCTGTCCCTATGCTTCTCTTTTCTTTTCACATTATACCTCATGCACACCTCACTTCATTCATCTCTGTGCAGTGCATGGCTATGTCTTCCTTTCTTCTCTTCCATTCTGCCACCGCCATGCGGTTGCATCATGTTTCACTTCACTTCCATTCCATGGCCATGCTTGATACATGCTTCTACCTCATGCCACTAGAGTCCAGAATATTCTAGAACAATCATCGGTAGATCCAGTACAAACATGTATATGTAGTAGTATATAAGGGCGCAAGTCCCAGCCAGAGAACTCCAGTTTAGGTCTCTTGGTTTTTCCCCATTACAACCAGTGAGATCATCTCCACAACTGCTTGCTAGCGCATTCGGTGTGTATTCCTTCTTCGATTCCCTTGAGTACCAGTTGACGCTGGTTACCTTTGGGTTGTTTCATTAGAACTAAACTATCATCTACTACTCTACCAAATCACTCCACCGACACGTCTACACAAGTCAGTAGCAGTCAAGTCCTCATTGCGGCGCACAGCTAGTCCTGACTATTGCCAGTGCCCATCTCCTTCCACAGATTGCTCCGCCCCTTCCCCGCTGTTGACTCGGCTAGGCCAGTTGAAGACTTTCTCCGCCACCCTTACGTGGCAACAGTTGCTGCAGGAGGCAGTGCACTTCCCACGATCCAAAGGGGCCTAGAACCCATCGAGCGAGAAGAAGCACCGGTTGGTACTCCACCGCCCGTGCCTGTGCAAGAAGCAGTTGACGCTCCATTTCCGGCAACAAGATTCCTCTCCCTACTCCACGAGGAGTTAAGGCCATCCTCGTATGTATTACCCAGACACTCAGAAGGGTTCTTAGTAGACCTGCTAAGAACGATTGCGGTCGCCTCGCTCCTTTCCCCGATTACACAAGAGTCTGTCATCCAGACGCACCAGTCCATCGACCCCAACGACCTAGAGTTGGAACCGGTGGAACTCGTCTACCCCGCCCCTTTAGTATCCTCCATCATCGCACGTGGGTCGTCCGTTCGGGAAGAAGAACCCAAACTCAAGTACTTGTGTACCGTAACTAGGGAAGGCTGGTCACCACGTCCTGAGGTAATAGTTAAATGAGAAAGAGAAGAAGAGGAGCAGGTACCAGAGGAAGTACTGAGAAAGAAGCAAAGGGTCCAAAAGAGGAAACCGTTATTACGGAAGAGGATTCGTCACGCTAACCTCAGAGATCCACGCCCCGATGAACAGATCAGTCGGGTTACCTTACGTCCCAAACAAATACTTCGCCGCCCCTCCTGATACACTTCCTAAATTAGCAATATACCATGTCTTCTTCCCTTCCTGCGAGTTTGGCTGCTGCTCTTTCGGTCACAGGATCGTCTGGTGGAAGCTGGGGAGATTTGGCAGGAGAGTTAAGGCTATTCATGGAAGCACAACAGGATGCACTGGACGCAACCAGGATCCTAAACATAAATCTATCACAAGAAGTCGACCAGTTGAAAGCACAACTTCTGGCGATACCATCAAGCGGCCCGAGTGCAGCGACAAGGGCTCCTTCAGAGCCAAAACTATCAAAGATCTTTTCTGATCCTGGGAACTACAATGGTTCGCCTGGGAAGAAATTCGAAGAATGGTGGACACGTGTCCAAAGCTGGCGACATGAAAACGCCACCGCACTCCCTGATCGAAAGGCAATCTCCGCCATGCTCTCACACATGGTAGGAGGAAGGGCCGGTGACTTTGCAAGGAGCCAGCTAAATGCCATCTTAAGGGGAGTAGGAGAAACCGACTGGGATGACTTTTCTACCCTAGTCGAGAAACACTTCCGGTCCACCAACGAAAAGGACCAGAACTGGTTAGCCCTCTGGAACCTGAAACAAAAGGAGCACCCCATGGAGGCCTTCCTGCTGAAGTTCGAAAACTACGCCCTCCTCGCCGATTACAACAAAACTCGGCAAATAGAGTTATTAGAACAAAACACGGACAAAGAAATCGTCTCACGTCTAATTCTGGAAAAGGGACGCTATACGTTCCTAGACACATTCAAGGCCAATCTTCGGCAAGCTGGAGCACGTAAACAGCTCCTAAGTTTCATTCAGAAAGGAACAGCAGAACGGGTCAAGCAGAAGGATCCTAACGCCATGGACATTGATGACGTAAAGACAGGCGGCAAAAATAAATGTTTCAACTGTCAGCAAGAAGGGCATTTCGGCAAGGACTGCCCGAAACCCAAACTTCAGTGCCCTGAGTGTTGCTTCTTCGGAGGTGGTCACCAGAATGCCTGCTCCAAGAGGGGCAAAGGCAAGGGCAATGGCCGCCAGGTGCGTGCCACTGAAACTGAAGACAAGCCCACCACCTCCTGGGATGAGGATAAAAGCACCAACAAGGACAACAAGGGAAAAGGTCACGATTGGACCTCTTCCATAAAAGGAATGTCACTGGACGAGGCTTGTGCCTGGTTCAAAGATTATGAAACTCTTGCTGCCAAGTCAGCGGGAAAAGCTGAGCTCCAACACACGTGTCTGGGTGTGTGAAGGGGCATAACCGATATGAAAGCCTCGCTGTGGAAGAAATCGTTGATGATGAGGATTCCGCGGCAACAAATCAAATTTCCAATTCGCTGTCAGAGGGGTCCCCTAGTGGGCTTGACAGGGACAATAAACCTGTGCTTAATTCCTCTACACAAAAAAATAGTTCAGAAATCCCAGACGACGCTTATGTGCGAAGCGTAAGACCCACACGAGAAATCAATCTATCTATTCGGATTGCGCCGTTTACGCAGCGGCAAAACTTCACTCAAACAGACGCACTCCTAGACTCAGGTGCTAACACAATCTTTATTGACAAAACATGGGCAGAAACACACAAGGTCCCACTTATTCCCCTTCGAAACCCTATTCCTGTGTACAATGTGGACGGAACACGTAACTTTGCCGGGAGTATTACCCACTCTGCAGAGCTGGTCGTAGAATTCCAGGGACATCGTGAGAAAGTCACAGCAGAGGTGACCGATCTGGGAAAGAACCCCTTCATTTTGGGCTTCTCGTGGTTGCAACGCCACAACCCGGAAATTGATTGGTCAAAAGGCACGGTCAAGATGACACGTTGCCCGCGACACTGTCACATGCTGCAGGATAAGTCCACCTTCATCCAAGAGATGGAAGAAGAGGAATACGATAACCAATATTATGTCCATGAAACAATCTGCGCACTGGAAGTGCAACAGGAATCTCAGAAACCTAAAGAGAAAACCCCCGCAGAGCTAGTCCCCATGGAATACCACAAATATCTTAACGTATTCTCTAAAAAGGAATCAGAACAGATGCCGATCAGAAAACCATGGGATCACGCAATAGATCTCAAGGACACGTTCAAGCCCAAAAAAGGCAGGATTATCCCTCTATCGCCACAGGAGCAAGAAGAGGTTATGGCGTTCCTTGATGATCAGTTAAAGGGTTACATAAGACCTTCTAAATCCCCTCAAACGTCACCGGTGTTCTTCATACCTAAGAAAGATGGCAAGAAGCGTATGGTACAGGATTACCGATACCTCAACAAATTCACCGTCAAAAATAATTAACCTTTGCCGTTGATCAGGCAACTAGTGGATAAGCTCCAAGGGACTAAGCTATTTACAAAAATGGATCTAAGATGGGAATACAATAACGTCCGGATCAAAGAAGGTGACGACTGGAAAGCTGCATTCATTTGCTTCTGTGGAGCATTCGAACCTTTGGTCATGTACTTCGGACTATGCAACTCCCCTGCCACATTCCAAGCGATGATGAACGAGATCTTCGCAGACATGGATGATGTGGTAGTGGTCTACATTGATGACCTAATGATCTTTACAAAAACAGATAACCAAGCAGAGCACAATCAAATCGTCCTCGAGGTTCTCCACCACTTGGAAGAAAATGATCTATTTGTCAAACCAGAAAAATGCACGTTCCACGCCACAGAAGTTGACTTCCTCGGCATGATAGTCGGGCTTGACGGCATTAAAATGGACCAAATGAAGGTCAAAGCAATCTTAGATTGGCCTGAGCCAAAGAACGTAAAAGGAGTAAGAAGCTTCCTAGGGCTGGCAAACTTCTATCGAAGGTTCATAAAAGATTACACGCGTGTCCCACGCCTGCTACATGACCTAACCAAGAAAGAAGAACCCTTTCGATGGGAACAGCCCCAGCAGCATGCGTTTGACACGCTCAAGGAACACTTCACCACAGCTCCGGTACTCGCGTTCCCGGATCTAGATTGCAAATTCCGCCTGGAATCGGATGCTAGTGATTACGCTACAGGCGCAGTGTTATCTATTGAGAAGGATGGCATATGGCATCCCGTCACATTCTCTTCCCACTCCATGATGCCGCAAGAACGGAATTACCCGGTCACAGATAAAGAGATGCTATCGGTCATCCAAGCGCTGGAACAATGGCATCATTATCTAGAAGGTGCTAGGCACCAATTTGAAATATGGAATGACCATGCAAATTTGCAATGGTTCATGACGAGACAGGATCTCAACCGTTGGCAAGCCCGATGGGCCATGTATCTCTCACGGTTCAACATGTTGTGGTTCTACAAGCCTGGCCACACAATGACAAAACCAGATGCTCTCTCTAGAAGAGAAGATCACACCGTGGGAATAGAACATGACAACAAAGGAATCGTTGTTATCACCCCAGATAAGATTAGGACAACCATCCTTATCGCAGATGATGGGGACATATTAAAACAAAAAATATTCAATGCCACATGCCTCCTGAATGAAGCAGATATTCAGAGGCTGTGTAAGAAGAACTCCATCTGCGAAGAGCGCGATGGATGCCTATACGACACTTTCGGCAGACTTTACGTGCCGGAAAGTAACATACTACGGATGGAGATCATCCAGAAACATCACGACTCCCCGGTAGCAGGACACCCGGGTTACGAGAAAACCATAGAGCTGTTGCAGCGCAACTACTGGTGGCCTGGAATGGTGAAACAACCCAACAAGCTGGTCTACCGTGCTTTAGGGAATCCAACTAGAGGGCAAGGTCACTAGTCAAAGTGACTGTTGAAGGTGACTTAGCTGCGTGGTCTATCAGCAACTGAGACTGAAGAGCTGTCCAAGGCACTAGCAATGGATCAGGAGTCGCTATCTGGTGGCTCTATGGGAAAAGACCAAGAGAACTAGACTGGAGTTCTCTGGCGGCAGCTTAGGCCTTAAATGCTACTGAGGGATTTGTACATGATTGTACCGAATCTATCGATACGTGTCCAAACATAGACTAGGTATATAAGTAACATGTGTTAGAGGCATGCATCAAGCATAGCCATGAAATGGAAGGAAGACATGATGCAACCGCACGGCGGTGGCAGAATGGAAGAAAAGGCGCAGCCTTTATGAAAGACATGCATAGGGGGTGTGCATCAAGCACTGCCATAAAGAAGGCAGTGCCTTAATGAAAGGTGAAAGGTTAACATGAGGCATGTGGGAAATGAATGAAGAAGCATAGAAGTGCACAGCACTGAATGTGAAATGGAAGTTGTGCACTGCACGAGGTGAAGGGCAGGCGCAAGCCTGGTGCGAAGGCAGCGTAGCTGTCATGAGACTAAAGGGGATCTTATCAGTCAAGACAAGAGATAAGATAAGAAACGAAAGAAAAATCGATTAAGTCCGTTATGTTAGGCGCTAGAGAGCGACCGTAACAAATGGCTACCCTAGTCAAAGATTACATCGCTAGATGCAACATGTGCCAAAGATTCAAGGGATCTAATCAGGCCCCAGCAGGCCTCCTCCAACCACTCTATTCCGAACACCCCGTGGGAACACATATCAGCTGACTTCATTATGGACCTTCCCCTTTCCCATGGGTACGACTCGATCTTGACGGTCATTGATCGCTTATCTAAGGAGGTTGAGTTGATCGCTTGTACTAAAACATGTTCGGCCCTGGACACAGCAAAGTTATTCTTGGCAAACGTATGGAAGGATCATGGCCTTCCACATTCTATCACATTGGACCAAGGCCTGCAGTTCACGGCACAAGTTATGCAGGAGCTTAACAAAGCCCTCAGTATCGCCACTAAGTTATCGACATCTTTTCATCTGCAGACAGACGGACAAACAGAGATCATCAATAAGGAGATTGGAAAGTTTTTATGAATCTATTGCTTTGAAAAGCAGGATTCTTGGTTCGCCTGGCTGCCAATCGCCCAATTCTCCATTAATACAAAGAAACACACTTCGACCAAGAAGTCACCCTTCGACGTGACACGGTCATATCTTCCTCACATGGGAATAGAACCCATTAGCTCAGATAAAGCCCCAGCGGCCCAGAAATTCGCAGCTGAAATGGAAGACATAATAGAAAGTGTCAAAGAAAATATGAAACAGGCACAGGACCAAATGAAGGTCAATGCTGATAAAAGCCACTCGGCAGCGCCCGAGTACACCATCGGCCAGCAGGTCTGGCTCTCTACGGAAAATTTACGTTTGACACGTGCCTCTCACAAGCTATCCAAGCGATGGCTTGGCCCATACACCATCATCAGCCTGGCAGGTCCTAATGCCGTTGAATTAAAACTACCTAAATCGATGCAAATCCACCCTGTCGTAAACATCTCACGGGTTAAACCCTATCGTGACTGCCTGGACGGTCAAGTCTCTAACTGGCCAGGACCCGTACAGAGACAATGAGTGGGAGGTGGACCGGATCATCGATTCACATTATAAAAATAAAAAACTGGAATTCCTCGTCCATTGGAAGGGCTATGATGACATAAATTGTACCTGGGAACCTAAAAGTAACCTCGGCAACGCAATGGAAGGATTGAATGACTTCTACTACGCTAACCCCATGGCACCCAGGGCCACTTCAATCCCACCTGAGGATTTCTTATTACTTTTCCAAAAAAAGGCCGGAGCCTTTTACAACTCTTCACCCCAAGCAAATACCTTTTGATCGCCTGGAAGTCAATCTTTAGAGAGGGGGTAGTGTTACAGCTCAATATGCCTAACATCATCTTAACAGACTTAGTCGTTTTCCTTTTTCCTTCTTTATCTTATCCGATTAACATATGACAGCCATGCTGTCCCTATGCTTCTCTTTTCTTTTCACATTATACCTCATGCACCCCTCACTTCATTCATCTCCGTGCAGTGCATGGCTATGTCTTCCTTTCTTCTCTTCCATTCTGCCACCACCGTGCGGTTGCATCATGTTTCACTTCACTTCCATTCCATGGCTGTGCTTGATACACGCTTCTACCTCATGCCACTAGAGTCCGGAATATTCTAGAACAATCATCGGTAGATCCAGTACAAACATGTATATGTAGTAGTATATAAGGGCGCAAGTCCCAGCCAGAGAACTCCAGTTTAGTTCTCTTGGTTTTTCCCCATTACAACCAGTGAGATCATCTCCACAACTGCTTGCTAGCGCATTCGGTGTGTATTCCTTCTTCAATTCCCTTGAGTACCAGTTGACGCTGGTTACCTTTGGATTGTTTCCCTTCCTCAGCTTCGCAAACTTCTACTGGAAGTTTATCCCGAATTTCTCTCATGTTGTCACCCCTTTAAATCTCCTTACCCACAAGGATCAACCATGGGCATGGACACCTCTCCAATAGAAGGCCTTTGAGACCCTCCATCAAGCCTTTTCATCTAGTCCTGTTCTCAGTATCCCTGACGTCTCTCGACCATTCTCCATCATGACCGACGCCTCTCTTGTTGCTGCTGGTGCAGTACTCCTCCAGGATGATACCAACGGCGACCCCCACCCTTGTGCCTACTTTTCTAAAACGTTTATTCCAGCAGAATGAAACTACGACATCTACGACCACAAACTTCTCACAGTTATCCTAGCACTCAAAGAATGGAAACAATATGTCCAAGGCACTGCCCACCCTATCACTATCATCACTGACCATAAAAATCTGTCTTATGTCAAAGACCCTCAGAAATTATCTTGCTGCCAAGCTCAATGGTCATGATTCCTACAGGACTTTGATATTGTCTGGAGGGTGCTGCCTGGTACCAAGATGGCCCCCACTGATGCCCTTTCTTGATGCAACTCTATTGATACCTCCTTTGACAACATCGACACCCCCATCGTTCCTGAACTGGCCATCATCCAAGCTCTTGACCTTGCCCTCATCAATTGTATTCGTTCTTCCTCCTCCTCTGATCCCCTCATCCTTCGCACTTTAGCCAACCTTGCGGATGGCTCCCCCCTCTTCCCTCACTCCGCCGTCAACGATTGGACTTTTGACAATGGACATTTATACTTCAAAGGTCGAATGTACATCCCTCCGGCAGCTCGTTCTTCCCTTCTCCATTCCATCCATGACTCTCCCCTCTCAGGTCACCCTGGACGCTTTCACACCAAGGCCATCCTTGAACGTGACTTCTGGTGGCCAGGCCTCTCTGTCTTTGTGTCTAATTTCATCTCTGGATGCACCGTATGCCAACAGAACAAGACCATTACCCACCCATCCACCCCACCACTCTCGCCCATTCCCTCCACCGCCATATTACCCTTTAAACAACTCTCTGTCAATCTGATCACTGATCTCCCACCCTTGAATGGCCATGACTCCTTAATGGCCGTGGTCAACCATGGCCTTATGAAGGGGGTAATCCTTGCTCCCTGTTCAAAAACCATCAATGCTAATGGAGTAGCTCAACTCTTTTTCAATTTTGTGTTCAAACATTTTGGACTACATGACTCCATCATCTCAGACCGTGGCCCTCAATTTACATCTGCCTTTGCAAGAGAACTTGTAAGACTTTTTAAATATGATATCCACCTCTCTTCTGCCTACCATCCCCAGACTGATGGACAAACCGAACGAACCAATCAAGAAATTGAAACTTATCTCCACATCTTTTGTACCAATAATCCACAGAAATGGTCTCATTTCCTCACTTCTGCCGAATTCATCCACAACTCTGTTCCTCATAGTTCCACTAAAACCTCCCCTTTCTTCCTTCTTCTCGGGTTCCTACCCCCCACCTGGCAAGACCTTCCTCCCTGTTTTAGACAATCGCCTCTCCACTCTGGAAAAGGCATGAATGGAAGCACTCTCTGCCCATGAAACTGCATGTCAGATCATGACAGAACAATCCATTCGAAGGTTCTCCCCCTGGAAAGTTGGTGACAAGGTTTGGCTAGAAGCCACTAATCTCCGATTGTCCTACCCCTCTAGGAAACCTGCGCCCAAAGGTCATGGACCTTTCAAAATTACTCAGGTACTATCCCCCCTTTCCTACCGACTCTGTCTTCCTTCCACATGAAAGATACATGATGTTTTCCATGCCTCACTTCTATCTCCTTATCGTCAGACTGACGCACATGGTCCTTCCTTTTCTAGGCCCCCTCCTGACCTCATAGATAATGAAGAAGAATACGAAGTTGATCACATCATGTCTCATAAAGGATCTCCTGGATGACGGCTGTACCTAACCACATGGAAGGGCTATTCTTCTGCAGAAAACACCTGGGAACCTGAGAGCAATCTCCATCACGCCCACACTCTCCTTTCGACCTATAAACGATCTCATCACTTGGTTTGATTCCCAGTTTCCTCCTTCTTCTTTACTTCCTAGGACGCGGCGTCTCTTCGTGAAGTACCCCCCTAGTGAATGTACCTTTTTGACTTTATTCTTTTAAACAATCAATATGTCATTTCTTTCCTCATCAGTCTCTTCTTCGTCTGTATCTTCTATCTCTTTGCTCTCTCCTATTCAATCTTGGCGTGTTATGCCCTCCTTCTTGCCCACCTATGCCGCACACACGCTATACACTGCCATCATTGCAGACCCCGTGGTCCTCCGTGCAGTAGAAAACCTCCCCCTCTATGAAGAAGATACCATCTCCCAAGAATTGGTACAACTTTTCATGGACATTGCTATAGTCCAGCACTATCACCACCTGTCTGCACCCAGCAACTTTCTGGCAGCCTTTGGCATGCCATTACGACTTACCTTATCTGATTTACCCCAACATCTCCTCACTATCCTCCACCTCCATGGTTTCAGTAACTTTGTTGAAATGCTTCCCCCAAACACCATCTATCCCACCTCTTAATGAATTTATTTCACCATGACCATGGAAGAGTGAGACTGTTATCTAACTTCATCTGAACTCCTGACTTCATCAGAAATCTCCGTCCCTCAATCACCTCTACCTGTCCCTATACCACCCCCCTCTGGCTCTTCCTCCACCCTTTTGTCTCGCATGTCATCCCCTCCTCCCTCCTCCATTTCTTCCTCTGCCATGGCAGTTGAATCTGAGCTCAGACTGGATGAAACTATCCTCGCCCTCAACCAATCCTTCATGGTCCAATTGGAGGATGGTTCTGAAGTTCTCTCCGCTCCTACTCATGTCATCCAAGTCCCCATCTCCCAACGCCCTGCCTCCTCACTTACCAAGTGCTTTTGGTGTCACCATACTGGTCACTACCGTGAGGATTGCCTGGACTATGTCTGTCCCCACTGTCATCTCTCTGCCCCTGGTCACCCCTTGTCTTCTTGTCTCACTCTCCGGTGCGACTTTTGTAATTGATGGGGACATACCGCCCAATACTGTCCTACCCAGATCTGTGGAGTTTGTAATCAACATGGGCATATTGCAGACAACTGTCCTTTTGAAATGCTGTCTCCTTCGCAGGCCACCCATATCTTTGGCCCTGTGTCCTCTGCCAACTGAGGAATGCCCAGGTGGTATTTTGATTGAACCTAAAGTTCAATTGTACGAAGGGGGTAATGTTACGGTTTGTCTCATATGTTATTGGGTATTACTCTTTTCCTTTTCATTTACGTCTCATCACTTTCTTGGTATGTTTCGCAAAGACTTTATTCAGTGTCTACTTCTCATTGATGCGAGAAACCCTCGCTTTATCTCTTTATAACATCCCACGCCGTTTTCCATTACTACCAGAAGGGATTATCTCCTATCTTTGTTATCTCGTTGTCACGAATGCTGCCTCCTCTGGCCAGGTCTCTTATCCCGGTTACATAGTTCCATTTACTCATCAGTTCCATAGTGTTCTTTCTTATTCTTTGATGACGCGACTCTTAGTTAAATGGTGTCTTGTATGTATGTTGTTCCTTACACTTGATCTATGCAATCTAGCAAGCTCTTGTGTCCTCGACCCTTGTCTCGTCCCCAAGATCCCTTGTCCTTCGAGTCCCCTTTCCTTAGTACTCTGTTTCTAAGACATTGAGACTCTTTGCGAGTTCCTCCTTAGCAACAGACCTATCTTCGAGACATAGCGACTCTTCATGAGCTCCTCCTCGAAGACAGACCATCATTCCACAGGACTGTAACACTCTGTTAGTGCTTGGGGTGCAGCATAGTGAGACTTTGTTGGGAGGTTGTGAGGACATGCATGATACTTTGATGGTCCATTTGAGTAATGGTGTGTGCACGTCAAATCGGCACCAAGGAAGCATTCTTTGTTCGCAGGTGGTGGCATGCTATATGCCTGCTGCACAGTGTTTTTCCATAGACAATCTCTGGGCTTTGCAGTTTAGTGTCCTTGATGAAGTGCACGGTCACATTAGGTTGCACCCTTTGTGACAGATGCTGTGAGTGCTCAACCCCAGTGAAAATTGGATGTTTCCATATAGTACGCAGTAGGACCTGCAATGATACATATTTGGATAGTCTGCATAAAAGCTACTGAATGATATATGGTGACACACAATTGGGGCAGAAATCGTAATTTTCATGTGCTCCCATGTGGCCTTGTCTGACAGGATATATCTTTTGTGAGGTAGTCACATGGGAGCATATTTGAGCATACATTGTTTGCTGCACCATATGATCCAATGTGACTTTTTTGCTCACTGCACTTCACAATCACGCCCATAGTGTGCTGTATGACCTTTTGTGACCTTTTGTGACATTGCTACTAGTAGTAGGCTGCGATACATACATATACTAAAAAGAATTGTCCAGATCAACAGCCCAGCCGTCCTGTTGACCTGCATGGAACCAGTTCCATGCAAAGTCAGATATTATACCTGAATGAGTGAACTTCCACCTACATCTTATCAGTGGAATCCCTCAATACAATAGGGGTAGATGACCATCAATATAGTCTACCTACTCCCAAAGTTTCATACCATTCCATCAAAGGATAGAGGAGTTATGAATATATTTCTCCCCATCTAATTTACTAGTCCACATACATACATCGGACCTGAGTTTCCACATTTGACACCGTTCCCACAGTCCGATTGCTTAGATGATTTAAGGTCAGATAGCCAATAGCATTAGCTACCTACACCTATTTTTACTGTCAAAGTCTGACCATAGGTCATGGAGAAATTAAATATTTACTCCAACTCGACCCCTAATACTACCCCCCTGCTACATAGCAGAATGATTTATTTCATATCTTTTCACTACTAAGTACATAGCTAGATATCAGAGAGAGATTGACCAGGCACAGTACAGCCTTGCACAGCATGAGTCAGTATGAGTCATATCCTGATTGGCAGAGCATGAGTCAGTATGAGTCATTTTGAGTCACATGACTTGAATTGGTCAGCAATCTCTTGGCATTAATAAGCAGTCCAGACTCTTGATTGGCTGGCACTGCCACTGTAAATTATATATATAAGGAGAGTGTTTTAAGCCCCAAGGAAGCAGGCAATACCTCTCACACCAGGGATTATGACATTTTCACAATGTTTCGAGTATATTGAAAATAGTAAACAATAATATGAAATTTTTCTTCCCATTTTCCATGCCTAAAAATTTCAGACTGCGATTGTTAGGAAAATGTTCAATGAAATATGAACTTTTGTGCAGTATATCATGACCACGAAAATGTCAAAGAAAACAATAAACCAAGGGGAATCATAAAGTTAACAGAAAATTTAAAATATTGTTAATGCCTTTTCTTGCAGCAGACACTAGAACTTTCGGGCTCGCAAAAATGATGGATGAAATATCAAATCTTTATGCTGCAGACTACCAAGGGAGCATAAAAATTTGATATTTCCTGTTACGGCTCTATATGCCTAACATCATTCCAACAGACTTAGTCTTTTCTTTTCTTTTCTTCTTATCTTATCAAATTAACTTATAACAGCCATGCTGTCCCTATGCTTCTCTTTTCATTTCACACCCATGCCTCATGCACTCCTCACCTCATTAATCCCCGTGCAGTGCATGGCTATGCCCTTCTCTTCTTTTCTTCCATTCTGCCACCGCCAGAGCCACAATCACTCACCACACCTTGCTGCACCCATGCCAGGGGTGTCATCCAACTCCAAGATAGTAGATTAG
>JBBPRK010000727.1:0-18448 GCA_038093075.1 Boletus patriciae
CTTTTGCAAACACTTTCTTCATAATGCTGTTAGCCGAACCCATGAGAATGTGGCAAATCGAAAGCGGCCAAGTAAGTACTTAAGCCTTGCCTTTCCTGCTTTGTGGGCTTGTGAATCCGCACTCCCCACGCTGACATGAGCCCGGTGGGAATCATGGTAAGTCAGATCTTGGCAAGAATCTGCCCCTGGTTCCACTTGGTGCGGTACTCGAGAGTCAAAATGCACAAGGACGTAAACACCGACCCTACATTACCACTACGTTTTCAATAAATGACAATCGGAAAGCAAAGGTACATCACCTACGCAGTGTGTTCGTATGCAACTTGCTTTTGGACACGTGGAATGACGTCCTGTATTCAAGTGGCCGGGCTGCTGGATGCCGATGCAAAGCAAACTTCAACATCAGTACAGGGTTCCCTTTGCTGCCGTGGAGGCTACCAGCATGCCAACCCGGACAGTTGTGACAAGAATGCTCGGTTCAGGATAAAGAAGGAGGATAGAGGTGGAACGATGATCCGGAGCGCTCCCTGTCGCAAAGGATAGGACATAACGGGGCGTGCTCGTGCAAAAAATGTCTGATCACTCGATGAGAACTTCCTCGAGGCACGTAAACACCTATCAAGGTCAACTTAGGTTGGGTGAATTCAGGAGCCAGACCGAGAAGGCCGACCTGTATCGAAGTGTCTACCAGTTGGTAAAGTTACAACCTCGAGAGTTCTTAGTCCAGGGACATTGACGCAGTAAATATTGCTTGCCAGGAGTTTCTGTATCTAAGAATCCATATTTTTTGAAAAGTACGACTAACCTTGGACGAATGTTGTGCCGACAGGGCTACAAGATTCCTGGAATGTCAGAAAACAGACCGTTCGAATATACACCTGCGCAGTCGCTAGAATGTTCCCCTTCAGCGTAGATATTTGCGTCAGCCGTTGCATTTTACAGCATCAAGCAACTCACCCTGTTACATCAGCTCAAAGAAGCTCCTTGGATTCCAAGATAAGGAATCTCTCGACGCATTTAGCTGGGGAGGGGAACTAGCCCAGTCCGGGATAGTCCTCAATTTGAGAACTGGCGCTTAAGACAGAGTATCCTGTAGGCATGTACGAGAATATTCGCGAGGGGGAATATTGAGATCGTGAAGTGCACTTTACACCATTTGCCCCTTGGTTTACACACATTAACAAAACAACAACGACCGTACACATCCAAGTCCAAGCGTCTTATCTCCCTTCTGCGCTGCGTTCTTGGTGACTAGATAACTCCGCAGACGCCTCTACCAGTGCATTCATGTCGCGAGATTTTGCAATCGTATCAGAGAGTTTAGCCAAAGCGGCGATGGTGGTATCCCCAGTTCCCGAGGTCTGTGACTTGACTTTGGCCAATACCTGCTTTGTTGCCCAGTCGAAGTAGGCTGATTTGCTCGTCTCCCACGGCCTCTTTCCAGGATCTACCAAAGGCAACTGAGTCAATGCTGCCGTGGACTCTGGTGTGAGGGCTGGGAGAGAAGAAACGGCCGAGAACATGCTTTCCAGCTGGTCAGGGACCTGGCCAAGCTCGCGTAGTTGGGGTGACTGAAGGAATGTCAACTGATTGTGTTGTTTTTCGCTTCTAAGAGCCAGAGCTGCCGACATTTTGACAGACCGAGTTAACAAGCGCTTCAAGCGCCGTTGCTGTCAACACGCGAGGAATAGAGGTAAATCGCAGGATCCACGAAAACGATCCAATTAGACTTGCCGCATCAATCTTTTTGCGCAGTTCATCAATCTCTGACATGAGCTCGGTCTCTCTCTCTGGTGGATATGTGAGATCAAGACCTTCTTGATGGGGCACAACAATAGGCAAATCGGCAGGGATGGCAAAGATATTGCGCAGGGACCAAGTTTCGAAGAAGTCAAAGGCGATGTCTGTATGATATTCCAGTAGTGTCTGAAATGCGACTAGTCCTTGCTCGACTTCCTGTGTACTGTCCCAGTCTTCATTGACTCTCTGTTCGCGGTCAGTTGCCCAGCGGAATAGGAACTCCTCGAGACCATCGACGGCATTGGTGATGGCTTCGTTGGCGAAGTTGATGATATCGTCGAGGAGCAGCTGGGGAGAGAACTGAAGGATTTCGGGGAGCAAGATGGGAGGTACGGTCGGCCCCTGCGCGCTCATCGTGGATCACCACCAACGTGATAACAAAATACGAGTACACAACGCGTCTTCACGCGCTTCAATTGGTCCACAAGTACTCCGAAAGGAGTGCTACGGAGAAACTGACTCTAAAAGTTCTTCATCTTCTGCCATGACGAATAATGGCTGGACCGTTGATTCTAACGAAGCGCTCGTGCTTTCCCTGGGTGAGTGGCAAGGAGTCACTCGTCCAACACGCTAAGAACTCGTATGACTGCAGTGCGTGCACAAGAAGACAAGCAAGCGCTTGGAAATAACGAGTCCTTTGAAGGATTTCACCCAACATTCACGTATCCAGTGAGAGCATCTCAGAGTGTTCCCGAACACAATTCTGATTGGAATTAAATAGATATACGGGGAAGACGAAAAGATATACGGTTACCAGGATCTTGTGATTGACGTACGAACGTTGCGTCGTATCCCCTCCGAAAATGTGGTTAACATGGGCATAGCTCCGTTTCGCATCCGGATCACTGGCGCAACTTTTGTCAGTTCACTATGCAGGAAAGCTCCCCTCATCGTCAACAGTGGATGACGTAGATGGTGTCCTCAGCTCATTCATTGCTCCGGGTATGCACTTCTCCTGTACTGCGCGATCAGAATGTGCATAAAGTTATGCAGGATTTGAAACGGAAGAAGAAGCATTTCTCACTCGCGTCGAGAAGGATGCTACATCCTTTCAACCTATCGGAAAACGGATCCATTCATATACGCGTCCTGCACCAAGCGCATCCTCAGGGGAGAGTAATGTAGAGTACGAAGTGTACCACGTAAGGTCCAACCATGCATGATTCTGCTTAGGCGACTCAATTCTACAGGCTACCTTCGAAGATTCTGGTTTCAGGGAATATCACAGGAGGATGCAGATATTTATACTGCTATATATCGAAGCCGGCTCGTATATCAACGAAGAAGAGGATGGCTGGGAATTCGTGGTGCTGTTAGTAACCGTTCTTTTTCTCAATGTCCGGGACGTTCGTGACCATACTTGCAGGTTCGAAAAGCGAAAGCGGAGGGACGGAACTGCGACGTATCATTTTGTTGGTTATTCATCGCTGTACAACTTCTACTGTTTCCCAGAAAAAGTGCGGTTGCGATTGAGGTGGGTCAAGATATTCTTGTCGCACCTCGCCCACTCAATCCAACTCATCCACGAAAAGCCAATTTGTCATCCTTCCGCCGTACCAGAGGCAAGGTCATGGATGTAAGTGGCTGTCCAATAACGACCTTTCGTACACCAACGTTCTCCGTAGCCGAACTCTACACCGCAATCTACAATTTCGTTGTGTCGCATCCTGACGTCTCCGAATTGACTGTGGAAGACCCAGCTGAGGCCTTTGAGGATTTGAGGGATCGTAACGACCTTCGAACGCTTCTTGCGAACGAACGCTTCATGAACGAAGGCTTTGGGGCTCAAAGCGCGACGGCTTCCCATGGGGGTGGCCGTGTCCAAAAAGCAAGGTCTCGTTTGCGGTCTGTACCACAAAGTTCTGGGGGCAAAGGCCGAGGGAAGATGGGACCACCTGTAGACAGGGCATGGTCAGAAAAGTGGCGCAAAGATCTTAAATTTGCGGGCGTAAGAACCCCACTCACTCCTTCGTGGATCTCTGACCGACACCGCTTGTAGCGACAGTTTCATCGGCTGGTGGAGATGCTCATCATGTTGCACCTTAACCCCATGGATGTACAGAGTGCGAGGGCATTCCGATTGCAAGTCAAAGAACGGCTTTACCGCTTTAACTTTGTGAGTGAACAACCGTCCATTAGTGGGTGACATGCTCAAACGCTGATTGATCCCTAGGAAACTCTAGCTCAGATGGAAAAGGAGGAACGACTACAGAAATTAGAAGAGACCTTCCAAAGTGTCCAAGAAGACTATCAGAGGTTGTTAGCTATGGTCTGATGAGGATCAATACAAAGGCCCTCCGTGGCGATTGCGGTTTTCGAGCGAAAAACAAGATTAATAATACAATACATAAAACACGGATATCACAGCAACAATAGCAGATACACAAGATCTAAACTATGTCAAAGCCAGAGATGTGCGATCTCAACCCAGAGAATGTGCAAGATCATGAAAAGTGAAAGGTTCCAACTGTGTTGCCAAAGCCAGCTACACCTAACGAGTGGGACACCTGGAATGCGACGACGCGCGTGAATGGTAAACGGGGATAGTCTTGATCGGCTGGCGACGAGGGGGTTGATGAGGATGAGCGGCGACGGTCGTCGGATAGAGAGGACATCGCGGAGCCCCGAAAGACGGAGGTGGCGAGTTCATAGAACCAGCACTCCCATCGGTCCAGAGCTGCACTGGTCAACCCTGGAGAATGCATCGTCGAGGTCGGATAAGGAGTCGTAACTTTGTTCCCGCCTTGCGAACGGGATATGCGTCGTATACCCACAACCCTCCCTTCCACGATATCCCATCCACCCCGCTCGGAAGTCGTTTCGCCAACTTTGACCACTGTGATATCTGTCCGGGCTGACGAACGGTCAAGAGGACCAAGGGTATAGCCCACCTCACACTCATCTACTGGAGCGAGTGTTTCAGATGGACGGCGCAACAATTCTTTCTCGGATGCCCTCCGAGACAGGATTCCATGTCCAGAAACAGGAAAGGAAGATGTATCCGGGTCGGACGAAGTGCTCGTACATGAGAGTCTTCTGGGAAATGGGGATGAGGAAGCAACACTATTGCTTCGCGAGCGCCGCCCTGAGCTGAGAATGGCGCCCGCTTGAGGGGTACTTCCTGGACAAGAACAATGTCTCGACTGGGAGGGGAAATAAACTCGATAAAAAATGATCGCATGGCCAACGGAAAGGGCAGCCACCAAGCTATCATTAGGAAGTTCTCCGCAAAGGTGACAGGTCTCCAAGCGGATAGGCGCAAGTCGTAATTGATCGATCGTTCCGTGCGGTTCGTCGATGATCATCAGGCATTCGGTAGAAGCGGCATCCCATAATGAGACCACACCAGCATCTGAAGCTACACCGATGATGGTTTGTTCATTGTCCACCAATTTAACCCGGCAAGCATAAACCTTTGCAACGCGGTCAATCGGGTTACCGGCAGGTAGACTGCACTGAATGTGCGGCGTTTCTGGATTGTCGCCGAGTTCTGCGACTTCCACTGAACCATCGTCAAGGGAGAAAGCCACAAGTAGACAGCCCGTTGATCGCATTGATATGATATTGGCTCGAACCACAGCTGAAGATGAAACCGATTTAATGGGATACGAGGAGGGGTGAGGAGCAAACTTCCATTGCATGACGATCCCATTCCCGTAACATACAAGAATTAGTGGGGGCTCTCGTGGTTGTGAATTCGGCCCAGCCTTATGCTTTGGGATGATTGAAGGCGGACGAGAAAAATGGAGCTCTGTCACTCCCGAAATGTTGTCCGGAGGTACCAATGGTTTGCAGGGTTTGACGTCCTTCCCGGAAACAATGCAAACATTGACAGTTCCCGAGGCGGACCCGAACGCGAGGAAATCACCGCTGTCATCTAGCGCGAGAGCAGAAATCGTTTCCGTGGCAGATGGATTGTAGGATCTGATGACTACTGGCTCTGTATCCTTGGTGCGCCACAAGCTCACTTCGTTCTGTAGGCCCACCGCCGCAACAGCTTGCCCATTCTTGCTCGCTGCTAACAGTTCCACGTCCGTCGCAAAACCACGTGGCAACGTTGAAAAAAGAACGTAGTCGCTCAGAGTAGTTTCAGCTTGGCTCGACACCACCTTCCCGTCATCTCGGTTTCGTTGAGCTTCCAAGAGCTCGGCATCCTTCAGTAGGTAGAGCAACAACGCGTAAAGGGGAAGGATCGTCAATGCCATGGGAACCGGGAGAATTTTGAGGAGCCAAAGCATGATATCCAATGTTGGTGCCGAAGACCGAAGGTTTTGTTGAACACTCTGGCTGACTGTGCCAGCTGGTTGGAAAGCGACAATGGTGGGGACCTCTATTCGCAAATGAACCAGAGAGTGTTCTTCAGGATTGAGGACTTTCCATAACCACCAAGATGGATCTTGGGTTTGGTCGAGAGGCTGCTTGGTAAACATGGGCAAGGAGGAGGAAAAAGCAACACCAAGGTCGGCATCGTCATACACACTTGGGCGAGTGAGTATATAGAGCGTAGCGGTGGTTGCCAGGAGCTGGTGTGAGGTAAGAACTCATGTCTTAGGAGATCTGAGGTGAAGAGGGCTCACCAACAAAAGACTGATATTTGTAATAGCACGTCCCTTGAGCATGACTTTGAGCTGATAGGTAAGACGCTGCTGCCAAGAAGCGGGCGTCGATAGGGATGGTGTTTCTTGCTGTGAGCTTGCCACGACTGGGGTCAAGCTCGGGTTTTGTCTGATAAGCTGATCCAGCTTTGCGTGAATGGTCAGGGCCAAACAACCATGAACGAGGGGGAGATCACTCGCCTCTAATCGCTGGATATCAATCGAAAGCACAGCCAAGAAAAATGTGTGTGCTAGGAACCAGTGAGCCACCAAAACCACCACCGCGAACGTGCAAAACTGGCTAATGGCACCAGTAGCACACCGCGCGATGGTTCCTAGCACACAATTGTAACCTACGACCTTGAGAGTGTTGGATGATCCGGCGCGACTCAAACCTTCTGCTATTCTCTCTTTGACAGGTAAGGTGACGGACGTCCTCGTGACTGCATCGACCTGCGAGAAAGAAAGATAAGCCAGAGAACATGGTCAGAAATCTGATTCAATACCAAATTGAACATGTTCTCCGCTCCGACAAAGATGATAACAATGGGTAGCAGACTCCTAGCATCTTGCTATAAGGACACAACACATCGAGAAATTTTTTGGACGTACCAGGGGACCATGGTGATTTTGAAGCGCATTAGCGAGCAGACACTGAGGCTGGTGATGGTACTGGCAGCAATCTCGAAGAGGGCCGTGAAGGTCAGTCCGATTCTAGTGTGGACTCCATTCATGCGCTTCATAGACCTCCTGACATACGCAAAAAACACTCCATATGCAAGATACACGAACGAAGAAATGGATGAGAAACCTTGCTTCTTGGAAAGTCCGTGATCATACTAATGGACATCAAGGCCTGTCGTTAACGAGGAAGGAAGCTAAACTGACCTCGAGGGCGATGAGTGTTGGCTCGATCGTCTCGGTAAATGCATCATTGCCTTGGGTGAGGTTCTTCAAGATATCGAGCCAGTTATCGTGACTGGCTCTGTTCAAGCAGTCAGATTCAGGGAAAACGAATGTGTGGACGAGGAATTTTGCTGAGTCAATGTTCGCCGCGCTTCTCTCGAGAGTTCGCCCTGCGAGAACCATCTGGGGTGTAATAGGAATTCCAGCTACGGAAACACCGTCATAATTCTTGAGAGTGCTCAGAATGTTCGCGTCCGATCGAAGGCGCGCCTCGTCGTGATTCCAAAACGCAAGAGGACTGAATACAACACAGTCATTTGTACCTGCTTCAAGACAAGGCACCCCCTGGGACCTAATATGCTCTAATATTCGTTGTTGAAGTTGCATAGCAGACACTAGCGTTTGATTGGTCAAAGCACCAGCGTCATCAGCAGTGTTGCTGTGTATCAAGATGCGTTCCACTCGAAGGGTGCGGTCGGAGCCGCAACGTGCGCGAATCAGCTCGTCGTCGAGTGTTTGAATGTTGGCGTGACCCTGCCAAAAGTCCTGGAGGTCTCGGAGGGCGTCGCTGCCGAAAGCGACGTAGTCGGCAAGAAATGAGTCGACGACATTTGATGTGGACGCAAGACGTGAATACGATGGTGTTGAGGAGTAGATGGCCAGTGCAGGGTATGACAGAGATGTGATTACCACCGCGGATACGAGAATAAGACGGATCTGGTGAGTTGCACAATGTCTGCACTTGTGTTAGAAATTCCATGCGTGCATAACCGGCACGCACATTCCGAAAGACCGCAAGGACGTGTCTGCCAATGTCCGTATTCGTTGACAGGCAGTTGCGGTGGACGAGAAAAAGCCTACAGTTTGTCGTGCCATGCGAAAAAATATTCGACGGCTGTTCAGGTCGCCAAGTGCATGCTATGGTAGTGGTCGAGTTGCCCGTCCGTCACAAACTACCGTGCTGTAGTACATAGACATACTCCGCGGATCACGTGACTCAACTGTCAACTTTGGAAGTCCACGAAATGGCATTTCAACTGGGACCTGCTTCCTTGCACCCCAATTAATACAACTGTGAAATCAGAATCCGTAGCGTAGAGAGAAATCAGAAAGATCGGATCATGTGGTGACCTTCAACTACCCTCCCGAAAACCCCATGTCTCTATTATCTCCGCGAAGCTTGCGAAAGTTGTACCAGGCCGTGGAATCGCGTACGATAGCTATCGGCGTAGAGGAGGATCACAAGCCCGCTGACAAAGTCCCTAAGCAACCGAGTCAGCATCGAGTTCAACGAGGAATAGAAAACCCGAACCAGCTTCGCACTAAAGAACGAATGGGGTAGTCAAGAACCTTCGGAATCGTTGTCTGCATGAGGGATGGCCATCTGTCAGAAATGATGGCCTTTGGGTTTGTCAGGGCGCGAAGACCCTCAGGACCACCTGTCCCAGACAGTCAGAAATGCTACGTCATCCACACAGTTCGCACCGACTCACCAAAGCGCCCATAACCGCTTGCTTTCGTTCCCCCGAATGGAAGATCCTGGCTGCAAAGAAAAACATGTCAGAATGCTAATTTGAAATGACGGCTTCCTGACTTACTTCATCTATGCAAAATGATCAGAAACGTTGATCGGCAATCAGTCGTTGAAACTCACGTAGTAAACTCCGAAATCGTTGATAGAGACCATTCCACATTCCAACTCTCGAGCAACTTCCAGACACAGGTCTTGGTGAGGTCCAAAAACACTGGCACCAAGACCATATCTGGTGCCATTAGCAATCTTAATTGCTTCTTCGATATCGTCGTAGCGGATAAGCAGGGCAATTGGCGCAAACACTAATTTGATCGTTAGCGTGGGGAATACGCTCTTGCGATGGGCTCACATTCCGTCTGGGCAATCTTTGACTTAGGGTCGACATCACCGAGAACAGTTGCCGTGAAGTATGCGTTGCCGGCCGAAGAAGGATGGAGATACTTCTTCCCACCAACGTCCATTAGAGCACCTGCTTCGTGAGCTTCGAAGATGAGATTTTCGAGTACGTCAAAGCGGTCATTCGTAAGCATGCATCCGCAATCGACTGTATTGATGAACCCTTCTCTTGATGGTGCCAAAACGGAACCAACGCGCAACTTTTTGGCTCGCTCCGTCAAAGTTTCATAGAGTTCGTCATACTGCTCAGAGTGTACGATCAAGCGCTCAATACCGATACAATTCTGACCAGCATTTTGGCTGACGAAAATCAAAAAGGTGATCAAAGGCACAATCGATCAAACTCACAAAATACCACGCATCCAGACACTGGCCCACCTCTGGATGTCAGTGTCAGGGAGAATGATAGCTGGATCTTTGCCACCCAGTTCTAGCGTCACAGGGATAAGATGTTCTGTTGCAGCCACGGCTACCTAATGGCCCCGTAAGCGATTCACTATGAGCGAGTCCAGGCATCAGTACCTTGCGTCCGATCTCTTCAGAACCTATGAACGTGATGTGTTTAATCAAAGGTGACTTGGTCAGTATCTCCGCTTTGTCGGGCCAGCAACAAACCGTCTAGAAAAGATACTCAGAGGCAATTGATAAGCCAAGAGGCATTGACCAACCTGAATTATATCGGCGTCGTGACCACAGGCTTCGAGTGCCTTGTGTACTGCCCCGACGAACCAGTCGGTAGACCATACAACGTGCTCAGAACACTTCAGCACGATGGCATTTCCAGCAAAGATGGACGCGATGATTGGTGACCAAGCATTATGTAGTGCTGCAAGCTCGTATAAGAAAACATACGACTTGATGCACGGACCCACTCACGGTAGTTCCAAGACACGATGGCACAAACCACACCCTTGGGCTCATAAACAACTTGGGACTTCTTGTAACTCAGCATCAAATTTGAATATCTCGTCTCGGTTCGTAAAGCACGTTCTCCGTGATTAATTAGCCACTCCAGTTTCGAGCATGTGGTCAGAATTTCGCCGAGGGCAGCATCAATTACTAGAGCAAACCAGTTCATCTCTTCGTCCCTGCTTGAAGCGTGCTGGGCTTACAAGTCTTTCCTGTATCACGGCACGCGACTCTCGCACAAGCTTCCTGGTTTTCGACGAGCCACTTGAGCAGACTCCGCATCACCCTACGCCGCTGAGCAAAAGTGGTTTCTGCCCATGAAACCTGTGCGTGCTTGGCTCGCTGTATTTTCCCCTGGATTTCACGCTCGTTGTCCGCTATGACTGTTTTGATATGTAACGAGTTCGCGGGGTCGTAAGACGTGATGTAATCTCTACCACCCATAAAATGATGAGGGAGAAGGTCAGGTTCGGTGAGATGCGACGTGAGGCTTGCGTTATGAATCCTTAGAGATTCCCATTGAGGGTCTGCGGCCTGAGAGGACAGAGTCAGACAGGTGGCAAAGAACGAGGGTAGACAAGATACCTCGGGCGCATTGTGTCTGAAAGGCACCGCACTGTTGTGCGCCTTCTGGTAACGATCGAAGACTAACCAGATACCGAAGGCCGAAAACACAGTCAGAAGGTACAGGACCTCGAGTACACTAGCCTTTGGATCGTTTTCGAGCCACAAGTTGAGCGTGCGCAGTGGATGAAAGATGGCGTAGAGAAATGAAGGCATCGCTGTTGCTCGCGCACTCAGCGCAGATGGTGAAAGCAAGTGGCTGAGGGGCAACTTGAACTGAACGCGTCGACACGAAAATTCCCTCTGCATGACGCGATCACGTGACCATCGCGAACGAGCGATACCTTTAATTATGCGCTCTCTTTGCTAACCATAGCGGACAATATATGTACAATATAACATCTCATACACAGTGATCTCAAGCTCATGGAGATGTCGGACCGTATCACCAACGCGAGAGGGATGTCGCGAGATGGGTTAACAACTACAGAAAAAATTCAGTTGTCCCTTATCATTCTGACCGCGCAAGTTTGACCTACCTCAACTTCAGGAGTGACTCTTCTTGACTCTAGGATGACCCAAATGTGGCTCGCGAATATGGCGAGTGAAATTTTTCCCGCCAACACGTTTGTGACACCCCTTGAACAAGCATCTGACCGTAGACCCCTCTACACCTCTGATACCATGGGTATCTCTAAAATGGTCCGAGATGGTGTTGCACGAAATCTCGGTACCACAAGTCTCTTGGGTAGTCTGATTAATCCATTCACAGGGCACCGTCGCTCTGCAGGAATGTGCTACAGTAGAACGTGAAAGTAGCTCGCTTACACCCGAGTCGACCCCATCGCCAGAATCATCGTCTTCCTCAATGACATCAGTCTGCGGGTGGAACTCGTTCGTCTGTAAGTGCTTCAGACACCAGATCCACAGAAAACTCGTCTTGAAAACACACCGAATGAATTGGCACGCCGTTGGCGTACGACAGGTCCAGTGCATGACACAATTCACTTATGTATGGGGCCATGATTGAGAGGGGATTGCAACGATGCGGGGTAACAAGCACGAGTTCTATCTCTTCCGTTCAGAGCATCTTATACGCCGACAGGCACTCCAAAGCCCCGGGCATGGCTGTTGGACGGCGGGCGGGGAGGACGGAGAAATATGCGAACGTGGAGGTAAGTTTGGAGAGCGGGTCGGCGGGTTCATTCGTTCAACTCCAACTCCAACGATAAGATAATGGGGGACTGGGAGCCTCCCCGGTAGCCCGGGAGCGAGCCCCGGGAAGAGATAAACGTTATCATTTTGATGAGCCCGTTAAACGAAAGTAACATTTGTGCCACGCCGCCGGCTTTGATCAGAAATAGATGTTTGCATGGCGTTGCGGCTCCCTCAAGAGCTGAGCCACGTGTCAATGGAGGGCGGATGGAGACAACCATCGGACAACGAGGCAGATACCCGGCCATTTTCGGCTGCGCAAAGACTCCAGGGCAAGGAAGGAGAGGATCGAGGGAGCCGTTGAGCGATGTATGTCTTAGCAAACATCTCCAGGGGTGTAGGGGGCCAGTGCAACACTGGTTATAATTTTTCAGGGAGCGCCGGGACCAATAAACACAGTGAGAATTCGGAGGTGGGATCATAGTTCACCGTAGATGATGGTGGAGAGCTAGGGTGGTACAAAGTGGAAAAGATGAAGGTCACCCTACGTTCTCCAGACGTACGGTAGCTTTTTCTTAATTTGACCTTACCCGGATGACGGATATGGTTAATAAAAGTAGACTTCGACGCGTCACAACGTCCTGGGGTCCTTATTCACAGGCCAGCATGAGGACGAGCCGCCCGTATATCCTAGCGCGTTCCCAACGACCTGGCCACAGATGGCGTCTCGAAGCAGTTGTATCCCAAGCCGTCAAATTGATTTCCGAACGCCAATGGACGTCTGGATCGTTGACCAGCCTAGGGAATTAGACAGAAGGCTGTAATCCACGCACCGGGAAGAGTGGGGAAAGTCGCATCGAAAGCTCGATAAGCTGTAGTTGTACGTTTCTTCACCATTTGGCGACAGCCCCAGATCGGAGATTGCCATACATTGTAACCAGAGCTCGGCTTGCCTCGAGAAATCGGAGACATTGCAGGAACCGAAGTTGCGTCCCGCCCATCTACGAGCTTCGAAAAACACGAGGAAAAGACATACAGCCAGCTTGGACGCAGGGGGCTCTCGTCCTTCCACCCGACAAGCATGCGATGGCCACGCGGGGCGGAAACCGGGGCGGCGGATCTGGTTGGTTCAATTCCTCGCCTGTCCGCCAAAGAGACTCAGATTGCATATATCGCCAGATTGAAAGCAGGAGTATCTCCCTCGTTGAGAGTTTTATCAGTTTATCATTTGCAGTCTACGTGCTTTTATATCGTAGATCTGATCGTCAGTGCTCGAGAAGTTCGCCTGCAACTCACTTTCTGGAATTTCAAGTAGAACCTTGGCCAAAACTGTCCTAAACGGCTGCCAAACGCAATCACAATGACACTTCCGAATCAGCACATTCGTAGTAGGAAGACACTGCTTATCGAGTACCAGGTATGCTAGCGTCGTTCCAGCAATCGCAACGGGCACTCATTTTAGAGCAGACACCCCATGCGCCCATCTCAACTCGGTCCAGTGTCCACGAGACCTTGAGTGAATGGCGGAATATCCGATGTTAGCTGCGCGAACGGATTGAGTCCACGATTAATGCTCACCAATGAGGTTGGCTGCAAGTCGTATGCCTTCCCGAACACTGCGAGCATTCATGGGAACAAGGTAGCCTTATCTGTTTGCCCGTGATATTGGATGTTTCTATTGGTACCGTCCCCAAGGCCCCGAATTTCTTCCGACGCTCTGCATTGTGTTGCAGAAAATGAACTGGACTCGATAGGTTCTCGTCATTCTTCGTCTGCTCCGATTGTTTAACACGAAAGTAAGTCGCTCTCCTGACGTGGTTCAACAGGGTGATTGGAGGATCTAAGGTGCCGGTCGCTCGACGAACCACTACCCGTCGAAACGAGAATGTCTGCCGCGTTTCTTAGTCAGAAACGGCCCGGGAGTGGTCGAATGCCTCGTTCTGTGACTGTGCTGGTGCGGAAGATTGTGGGCTGTAGATGTTTGTCTTCGAACTTGAATCGGACCCGCGAAGACCCCGAGCTAACAACTTGAACATGCATTGTTTCAATTTGTTTGGTCAAAAACGCGAAGACTCGTCTCTATGCGTCAAAAAGACTCGGACGCGAAAAGGACAGTCCTCAGATCTTTTCCTTGTCGAGTTTTGAGCTGAGTACCGCGGCCAAACCGCGGCAGAGTCGGAGTCGGACGTGTCCATTTAACTGAAAACTCGGACTCCTTCGGACTTGATATGGGAATTGTAACGCCACAAGCGGTCGGCGATCGGCAGATTAGCTGGGTACCACGCCTCAAAGAAACGGGACGAAGGTGACACATGATGCATGATTAATATTGTACAGTGCTAAAAACTCAATGTACTCACTCAATGTGTTGGAGGCGATCAGTGCTAGTGAATATTGAGTACTTGAATTGATCATCCCCGCTCCGCGTGAGGTGCGCGAATCACAACCTCAACCCTTGTCATTCGACCTAGGTGCTGCTGATAAGTGCTAGCTATTACTATTTCTCCATTCGTGGAGTGTGTGCTCTGCTATTAACAGTTTTATGAATGCCTAGAGCGGCCACTTCCGATCTGAGTCAATGTGGCTTTGTCCATCAATTGAGCATTGCAATACGAGCATAACATTTGTGCATAATGGTACTACGGTTACGGAGATCATATGTTATCTGTGTGAGGATGAACGGCGTGTGGAACAAGTTAGGGTGTATGGTACATAATATCAGAACAGGTGTCCCTTGTCCCTGATGTGGCCAAAATGACACTCTTTAACATGACGCGGAAAATTCTTGCGTACACCCTCCCCACAATACCCCTCCCATCTGCAGACGACTAGTTTTATTTCACCTATGTTCTTGATCCCATGGTATTTGAAATGTTCCGAAACATCCTTGCACGAAACCACAGCACCACACATCCTAGAGGTAACTTGATCTTGCCACCGACAAACCTTGAATGCCGCCGAGCATGACGCTTGTGCGCTCTCAGGGTGTTTTGCGGGAGGTGATGAGGCTAACTGCGCTTCTGGGGTCTGCATCACCTGTCGCACATGTTCAATTGGCAGGATGGTAAAATGCGAAGGTATGTTACTTACGCCTACGAGCTCTGCATCGGGACGGTGGTAATCATTGGCCTGTGGAACGCTTCAAAACCTAATAAACAGCGAAAGGATCCTAAAACATACAGAAGGGATGTGTAGGACAGCCACGGTGGGACCTTCAGTCCCGTAGTTTGAGCCTGGAACGGGGAGCAGTCCATTTATCTGTCACAAATGTTCAATAAACGATGATGTTGCATGAAAGCATCTGCCTACCATCTCAAGCTCTGTACTGGGACCATGGCCTTCCGTAGTGACACCGCTCTGCGCAGGGTCATGGTTAACCTGCGAAATGCTTCAGAGTCTGAACACAGGAAAAGCAACCTAAAACATACAGAAGAAGCCAGTCTGGCAGCTGCTAGCATGTCGGGATACTCGCACTCCCAATCACATGCACGACACAAATCACATTGATATCTAATTGACATGAGCTGAGACTGAAGATGATAGGAGGAACTATGAAGTGGAAGTCCCAGCACGATTCAATGGATATTTGTATCCCTCTTGGCAACTCCAAAAGTTCCAAGTATCATTATACCTGTTGGAGTGCGGGGGCATAACATGTCACGGTGGAGGGCGGAAGGGTACGCAAGGACGGAGGCTGGTTGGAGGGGTTCGAATGGTTGGCTCCTGGAGCGGGTGTTAACTTTGTTATCACCGGCCATTTGGGTACCTCTAAAGGAAATAAAGTTAATGGTATTCATGCTGCCAAAGCCAAGCCTTGACTACTCTAGCATTGATTTGATACCCTGCACGGTGATGATCGCACGGCTGGGAGGGTACCTCCATCACGACGTGACCGTCTGGCAACTTGGTTGCTCACCTAACCACTCCAATGAAGGCAGGAAAGATCTGACAAAATCGCCAAGAACCGGCAGGCAGGCATCTCCATCGCTGCCAGGAAGGCCGCGGTAGAGAGCCAAGGGAGATTCGACTGATGTTTGATTTTTTCTTTTCTCTCACTGGAGCGCTTGAGTCAGCTGGCACGGCCGGGATTTTGAAGGGCCGACTCGGAAGTACGTTGAACATAGCTTTCTTCCCTGGCTGCCATGGAGCGCGGCTTTCGCAACGTGGAAGGGCTGGATGTCCCTGTCCTCTCCAGATCCAAACTCGCTCAACCAAAAATGGCCGAGTGGGAAACCCCAGTTTACATACGTGAGGTAACGGTCATTGACGCCGACTGTCTTCATCGCCCACAGCACAGTTCTAGGGATGAGGCCTCAATTACCTGCTAGGTTTCCGATGGGATAACTGCAAACGGCTTCGGAAAGCAGAACAGCGGTCGGAATGGAGCCATTTCCTCGCAAATACGGCTGGATCAAGGCGACCGGCACTAGCAAAACGAGGAACCTGTAGGATTCTGTCAAATGGATTTATGGTCGGACATCGAGATCGAGATCGTGGACCAGTTCCTAAAACCAGACAGAGCGCTGTAATCCACGCACCGGGAAAAGTGGGGTAAAGGCTGCATCGAAAACGCGATAAATCGTACGTTTCTCCACCATCCGATGGTAGCCCCAGATTGGACATTCTTATATATTGTAACCAGAGCTCGGCTCCCCTCAAGAAATCGGAGACATCGCGAAAATCAAATCTGCGTCCCGCCCACCCAGGAGAAAAACACGCGGAGAAGACGTACAACCAGCTTGAACCCGAGGGGCTCTCGTCCTCCGCCAGACAAACATGCGAGGGGTACACAAGGCGGAGACCGGGGTGGAGGGAATCTGGTCTGTTCATTAACTACAATCCACGTGCTCTACATCGTAGATCTAATCGTCAGTGATTACCAATGCTCATCCGAACGCGAGAATGCGTGTGTACCACTCACTTCCTGAAGTTGTACTAAGTAGAATGAATCCTGGCCAAGAGTACTGTCCTAAACGATCGCCCACTGCAACCCAACCACAATAACACTTCAGTACATGCGCAGTAGGAAGGCAGTGGTTACCAAGTACCAGGTACGCTAGCGTCGTGCCAGCTGTTGTAACGGGCACTCATTTTATATTTTAGAGCAGACACCCCATCCACACATTTGAACTTGGTCCAGTGTCCACGAGACCTTGAGTGAATGGTGGAATATCAGATGTTAGCTGCGCGAACGGACTGCTGAGTCCGCGATTAGTGCTTACCGGCACCATTGAGGTTGGCCACTGTCTTCCCAGACAACTGCGAGGCATTCACGGGCCCAAGCAAGGTAGCCCTGATTTGTTTGCCAGTGGATATCGGGTGTTCTTATTGGTATCAACTTCGAATTTTCTTGCGCAGCTCTGCTTCGTGTTGCAGAAAATGAATTAGACTTGATGAGTTACAGTTCTCGTCATTCTTCGTCAGCTCCGACGGTTTGACACGAAAACAAATCACCCTGCTGACATGTTTCGATGAGGTGATCGGAGGATATAAAGCGCCGGTCGCCCAAGACTGGGCTGCCCACGCGTCGGGGAATGCTTGCCGTGTTTCGTAGCCAAGAACGGAGCATTCAAAAGCTGGTATCGAGCATTCCGGACTGAGCCAGTGCCAACACGCATTGTTTGACCGCGAACGGGAAAACTGAGCGACGTGTCTCTCCATCAAATACACGAAGAGGACAGTACTCGGACTCCCCAACTTGCATGACGAGTCTGAACTGAGTGGATGAATGGGACGTGTCCCGGAGGCTGCCCAATGTACGACTCGAACTTGAAATTCAACTTGAAGTGCCAGTCACAAGTGGTCACGACAGCTTGCTTCTGAGCCTGAGACTGTAATCAACTACTGATTCTTCGTCTTTAATGCGTTTCCACCACTCTGCCCAGTAGAGGCAAGGAAAATGTGTAAATTCCCCAAGAAACTCCATCTGAGCCCCTTGAACATACATTAGTGAGATCGCAGAACATGATGTACGTGATGCAGTTACGCGAACGGGTATAGCAGACAGCGGAAGGAAAGAAAACGGGGAGAGATGCAATGACTTCGGGAGGGGATTGTCTCGGGAGGGATTGAATGCGAAGAGAAGGAATATAATGCTTAAAGAGAGAGAATCGCAATTTGGCGAAACGAAGCAGAGCGTCCAGTGGAAATGTGACATGGGGAATGTGTTGAGCCTTCAAAGCTTCAAAGTGCACGAGACTAGCGTGCACAGGAGAACACATTGTGTACATGTATGTCGAACTAAACCAAATATGCAGGGTTTCAGTGAAAATGAAGGGACATCATAGTACCTCTTTGACACTATTACTACCGACAGAATCCTTTTTCCGTTTCCCGCCTGTAAGGTGAGCGCTAAGTCTCTTGAATGGCGAACGACTCGATGACTTGTTCTTGTCGTGGGTTCGTTCTTCCTTAGAGGAAGACTCACCGGACTCTGCTACAACAGCGACAGAAATGTCGGAGACAACGGATTCTTCTGCGGCGTCAAGAGGTGTCAAGTCCACGCCGAATGATGGGCCGCCACCAACTAGCCGAATGGTGGTATCCGCAAGAACGTCCTCTGCTGCAGACGACAATGCTGTACTTGACT
>JBBPRK010000728.1:0-18442 GCA_038093075.1 Boletus patriciae
GAGACCAACCTTTGGATGGATGACTCGGACGAAGTTGGCAATTTGGACTGCGCAGCCTTGCGCTAACTTTATATCTGGGTCCGATCACGGGTCCACCCTGCGACGTTGAGTAGGTTAAGTTGCATGCAGTGTGCCTCGCGTGTGGTCATCCGGTTGGGAGGATCCATGATGCGGGAACCTCGGGCCATCGATTTCCTCCCTCTCATCTTGTTGTGAGATCCGTGTGTCTCGGAGAGGGGTGGCTGGGGGCCATTGTCCAAGGCTGAAAGTACTTTCCAAGACTGGGCGTCAATCACAAGAACACTCGCCTTTCTCCGAGGCCAAATAGTACAGTGAGTTGGAATTACTTGGGCTGACTGTACATGTAGTAATAGTATCATGAAAGCTCTAGCTATCAGCTGATCGTGTGATCAAGAGGCGTTTCGATTATATATTCCGATCAAGATACACCTAGGCGCATCCTCCCTACGCCTCGCGCTCGCACCTCATACGACATACACGTTCTCCTTTTGTATCTGGTATCCCTCTAAGCGCTTGAAATACTCCAAACGTTCGCGTCGCTCATTTTCATACTTCTGCCACGGACATAGTCAGCATCGCTGACGCGTCTCATCATTGGTAGTACGCACCTCCCGCGTATCATCCGACAAGTCCAGAACGCTCTCCAAAGGACGCGTTTTCCCCTTGCCCTTGGTGTTTTTTGCGCTCGATTTGCCCTTGGGCCGACCACGCGCCGGTTTTGCCGTCGTCGTGGTCGTGGCCTTTTGGGTTCTTGTCGGCGCCTTGCACTTCGAGGGCGGCTGCTTGGCCCGAGTGGTCGGCTTGGTCTTGGTCTCCGCCTTGGCGCTCCTCGACCTCAACTGCATCCGACCCCCGTCCTCTCCGTCGCTCGTCGTACTCGTGTCCTTGAACTTGACCCTCGCACCGACCACTGCCTGCCGTGTACTCCGTCTTGGCGGGACGGGCGTCGGAGGGGCGGTCGATTGCCTCGAGGTTGAGCTCGGACGCACGGACGCGGGCGTGGACGAGGGCGTGGGGATATGCTGATACGAGGTCTTGACGCGTTTCGTCCGAGACGGTTGTGGGGCAAGTGGTTTGGCCTTGCCCGTACCCGCAGCCCTGGTCTGCGCGCGGGTGAGAACGGGGGTGTGACTCGACCGAGCGGGGCCTGTACGTCGATGGGTGCCTGCACCCACCGAGATCTTGACAGGCGATGGACTAGAGGGGACATCCGTCCCATCGTCGTCCGGATCTAAGTCGGCACCGGGCGTGGGCGACGCACGACGCTTGCGCTTGCGCGGCGTGCGCAGGGGATCAGGGGTCGCACTGATCTCTGCCAACGGTTGGTCGCTGTTCATCATCAACAAGGGTGCCACGGGCACATGGGCGTGGGACGGCCCCGCGACGGGCTCGTCCGTGTACAACCCCTCGATGTCCTCATTGTTCGTCGGCAGCGGGTCGAGTTGCGAGAACGACGCAAAACCGGGGGAGCGGGCACGGGAAGGGGCAGGTGGGAGGACGATGCTGCGCGGGGGCGATTTGATGGCGCTGATGCGCGAGCGTGGTGCGGGTGCGGGTGCAGCGCGTTTGACTTTGAGGGCGCGTTCTACGGCGACGAATCCAAACGGATCAGAATCGGAGGCCCTGGTGGGGGTGCCGAGGTTGTACTCGTAGCGAGCGGTGGCAGCGCGGTCAGGGGACGGCGGAAAAGGAGAGCTGGGAGGGAGGGACGAGCAGAGCCAGTTGGGGGGATCTGCGGGGTAGGCGAGGGACTTTGGTTTCTTTGGGCGTCGGGGTGGCTCGATGGGATGGGGTGCAGAGCGCCGTACGCGGACGGGGGACGGGGAGGGCGGGTGGAAGAACTGGTCGGTGATGTCGCGTAGGGCGGTGTCGTGGGAGGTGCGGGAGTGGGCGCGTGGCGTGTGGAGGGCGAGCAGCGAGGACGCGCGGTGGACGGGCGGGAAGGTGGGGTGCGCAAAGGCGTTTTCGTCGTTTTCGTCGACGCTGAGGTCGTCGCCAAAGTCGGTCTCGCTGACGTGCTCGTCGTCGTCGGGCATGGTTGGATGATGTGGACTGTGCGTGGGATTGCCACTCGGACTATTCCTGGTGGGACAATAGAATAGATCACGTGATGGACCGGCTACTGGTGTGGTCCCCGAGATAGCCGGTCGACATATACCGTACGATCTCTATGATGCCACTCGCACGACCGTCCCTATGCTCGCCATCCGCCCCGTCCGCCGTGCGCTCCCCCACCGACGCCAGATGAGCGTCGCCGTGTCCTCGCCCAAAAAAACCACCATCGCACGCATCTCCGAGCTCCGCGCCGCCAAAATCCCCATCTCCGTGCTCACCGCATACGACTTCCCCACCGCCCGCGCCTGCTCCGCCCACCCCGTCGACATCACCCTCGTCGGCGACTCCCTCGCCCAGGTCTGCCTCGGCTACCCCTCCACCACCCGTCTCTCCCTCGACGAAATGCTCCACCACTGCCGCGCCGTCGCCCGCGGCACCACAACCCCCCTCCTCGTCGCCGACATGCCCTTTGGCACATACGCACCCAGCCCCCGCGACGCCGTCCGCGCAGCCGTCCGCATCGTCCAAGAGGGCCACGCCGAGGCCGTCAAACTCGAAGGCGGCGAGGAACTCGTCCCGCACGTCACCGCACTCACCCAGATCGGCATTCCCGTCATGGCCCACATCGGCCTCCTCCCCCAGCGATCCACCTCCCTCTCCGGCTACCGCGTACAGGGGCGCACTGCCGCGTCCGCCAACGCCCTCGTACGCGCCGCACACGCCCTCGAAAACGCAGGCGCCTTTGCCATCGTGCTCGAAGCCATGCCGAGTCTGCTCGGCGAGCACATCACCCGCACCCTCAAGATACCGACCATCGGCATCGGCGCCGGGCCCGCAACCAGCGGACAGGTGCTAGTCTGGGATGACATGCTCGGCACGTGGCATGGCCACAAGGCCAAGTGCGTATTCACAGCCCGTCCATACCTACCTCTTTCTCATCCCATCCTCTCAGGTTTGTGCGCCATTTCGCCGACGTTCGCAAAGAGGTCGACCGTGGCGTGACAGCATACGTCCGTGCTGTCAAAGACGGATCCTTTCCCAATCCAGAGCGCGAAGGGTACGCCATAGACCCGATAGAGTGGGAGTCGTTCTTGCACACCCAAGCCAAAGAGGCTTCTGTAGCGCATGCGGAACAGCAGCGATCCTTGGGCGGCGGATCCGAGGGGAGTGACGGCGCAGACTCTGCCCAGCTCGGCGAGTTACGGACGAGTGCACTCCCGCGTGCGAATGAGACGGACGAAAAGACGGGAAAGAAGGCAGAGCTACATACACTTTGACACGCTGTAATTTGTATCCGGGTACAGGAACGACCTCGAAAGTAGGACAAGACGAGCGAACGAGGGTGCACCAGAAGAAGCACGCGATTATATAGAGGCTCCACGCTTCCCCGGGTCCGTCCTAACCCCACATTAGTCTCAGGGAGAAACTCATCCAACTTGGGACATTGACAAGCACCCAGCGCATGCCATAGCCCGACAGAGTGAATCGAATACTTAAACTAGGCCTGACAAGTATTGTATCTGCACGAATAATAATAACAATCTGCTGAAAAGAGATACGCCTGAGCCAAGGAACCCAACTTGAGAGATCTCTTACCCACCGAGATCAGATCATAACCAGAAAGAGAAATCCGGCGCGTCGTCCGACACCCTACCGCTTACCCCCCTTGATCATCTTGGCCCCCGTCACGTCGTCCCTTGCCAAGTCCCACTCGAGATCCATCGGCTCCGCCGCACCCTTGTCCTCCGACCCCGGGCTCGACGTCGGTCGCGCGTCCGTCGTCGTCACATCACCACACCCACAATCGTACTCTGCATCGAGCTTCGAACAGTCAAACTTCGGCTTCCCGAGCTGATCGTTGACCTCGTTATGCACCGAACACAACCTGTCCGTATTTATACCCTCTCAACGCCACGTCACGCACAGTCATAGACAAGACGACGGCGTACCATAGACTCGCAGACAGGCGCGAGGCCGTCTAAGGTTCAGAGATGCGAGACGTGAGCACGTCACCAGCAACGAACAGAACGACCCCACGTACCTGCGGCGGAAACTGTTTCAGCAATGCTTGAAATTCGGTGGCACATTCGCCACAGGGATAAAGTCGGGACGTGAGGTACATGTATGCCTCCAACGCTTCCCGTTCGTCTTGCGTCGGATTCTGAAAAAACAAATCCGGGGATGCGGGGGTGAGAGACATGCGAGTCGGGTAGAAGATCAACGTCCGTGTGGAGCGACTACGATCCAAGAACACGTACCTCGGGGTATCGCAACGTCATGGTGTGACTACGCGCGCATCATCGATCCCGATCCCACAATAACCCAACACGAATACCCCGTCAATAAACCGAAAAACAAGGGGGAAAAAAGAAAACCGAGAGGGACGTACAGCAATCTCCACGTCGCACGTCCCAGTTCTGCCCTACACACACGAACAACGTTTCAGCCACGACTACAAATCCAAAGAAGAGCAGGGGGACCCGACGCACTTGGCCGTCTCGTTTGCCAACTTGGACATGATCACCCCCCCTTCGATCACCCCCTTTCCCTTGTCCTCGCTCCCGGGGGCAGACTCGGGTAGACTCGACCCCGCCCCCGTCGCCGGATACGGAAGAATACGCATGTCCTTGTCGACCCCGGCCTCGCCGAAAAACTCGCCCGTCCATGGGTCAATGTACGCACGCGAGGGCGGGTGGAGAAAGGCGATCGTGGCGAGGAGGCACTGTTGGGATGTGTGAGCCGCGAGGTGTCCGAGGGTCGTGCTGGTATATGGCTTGGAAATGTGGGATTGAGATACGTACGAGGGCGATGAGGATGGCGAAAAAGGAGCGTAAAAACCGCGAGATCATCGTGGAGGTGTGTGGAGAGACAAGGCCCCGAGAACAAATACGTCGTACATTTATGGTCACGTTGTCCAAAATAGCAATGCCATGTGTACGGTACTGGTACTACCGGTACTACGCGATCGATCATAGAGCTACAGTATGTCGTCAGTAAAAAAAGAGTCCAGACTACCTATGCTGCCCTGTAAAGCAGAGGAAGAGAAAGTAAAATACTCGTAAGGAATTAAGTGACAGAGAAAGTCAAGAAACGTCCATGAAGCCAATGAACAGTATCGCTACAAGATCATGCACAATCGTTCAGGATATACGAGTCGTCGTCCGTGTAGAGTCTATGAGTAAACCATGCGTGAAGAGAAAAACGTCATGCCGAGAGTCGTCAGTACATAGTGGCCGTTCATCGCGCCGTCGTTGTCGTGGTGTTCTGACACACCCCACACCCAGCAACACTGATCGCTGTCCCTTGCACAGAGCACTCCTCGAGTGGTGCAGGAGCACACGCGATACTTCCACCGAGACCCACATTCCCATTCAGTTGCAGGACTTGCAGCGTGCTCGGGAATGTAGGCACAGTGCCGGTGAGGTTGTTGGAACCGAGCAATAGCTGAGTGAGACCTTTGAAGGATGACAGGGCGCCTGGGATAGAACCCGTGAGTGAGGTGGACGTGAGGTCCAGAGTGTGCAGGGACGCGGCAAGCGACGAAGATGCAGCGAGTGTCGCGAGCGGAGACGGTGATAACGCTTGGGAATTCACGAGCCTAGATGACGTGTCAAAAGGGCATCTGCGATGGACAGCCGGTCCCACTTACAGATTCTGCAGTCCCGTGAGACTGGTCAGGCTACTTGGAAGCGCAGAGCCCATCTGCGAATTGCGGACCAGCGTAAGAGTGGAAAGGCGCGTGAGGCCAGGCGAGGCGAACAGCGAGTTTGACAACGCTGTGATAGAAGTAGCTTCGAGGTGAAGACTCGTCAGAGACGTCAAGTTGGTGAATGAACTTGGCAGGGAGCCAGCTACACAAGGAAAAGATTGAGAATAAGGTAGATCGGTAGGAAACAAGATCTTACCAGGTATGGTATTCCCCCCGATAACTTCAAGGGTCTGTAGAGTGATCAAACCACCAATCTCGTTGGGCAACGTGGCTGGGACTCCAGGGTAGGTAAGTTGCCTGAACAACCGTGATGAGTGAGGCCCTCTCCATCGCCCAATAATACTTACAATGATGTAACCTGTCCTGAGGTATCACAGCTAACACCCGTCCAGGCACAGAAATTGACGTTTTGAGCCCAACTGCCGTTTCCGAGTGTCGCTTGCCCTTGCGTGTCCGCGGTCTCGTAGATGGCCCGGAGACCACAGAATTGGACGGCATTGTTGATCACTTGGGTATTCTGAACATTCGCGGAACTGGATGTGTAAGACGAAGGCACAGCCTGGAGAATTGAAAGACATGTCGAACATGGATAGCTACGTGGTGAGGAAGGTGCATTAATGGTGTACTGAGAGAGACATTGCTGAGCATCCACAGAAAGTGCGTAAGCAGTCGAAGTCGTTTGACTTGTCGTAGACGGTGATGTAGAAAGCGAGAGGACGCGGACGTTCAGAAAGGCGGTATTCCCGATTAAGAGGAGAAGGATGATGATGAGCAAGATGAGGAGGCACCGCGACCGGCGCTGTTGTTTCCTCACGCGAGCTTCGTGTTTGGGGTCGTGGAGCTGACATTGACAGTGGTGTTTCTCGATGTGAAGCGGCGGCCACTGGGACAGACGCAGGTCCTGTGCGGGGAGATCCGGATCGGCGGTGCCGAGCGTCCGAAGGTCAAAAAAGAGCTTCGTGAACCTGTCCCGCAGGCTGGAGGGTGTCGGCGACATGCCCGCCTCAACGTCCTTGGGGGGCGGAGTAGGCTTCCCATGCTTCGAGTTCTTCGAGTTGCTTCGGCCAAACGAGAAACGCGATGAAGGCGCGATCGTCGACGTCGGAGAGAACTTGGAAGTCTCGACCGGGACGTCGAGGTGGCTTGGAGGAAGGTTGAGAGAAAGATGTTCACGAAATTTCGAGCTCATCGTTGAGGGTAGTGAGGGCGTCACGCAAAAGAAAGAAGGAAAAAACGAGCGGTCGTGACAGTCAAATTATAGAGAAGGAGGTGGTCATTGCACGAGAACAATGGTCACCAACAGCACAATAGGCATCCCAAATATGGTAATCAATGTTTGTACCTGTTTTACGTTTGCTCTCATCCGGATTCCGACTCATTTCCGACCCATATGACCGTCATCATACCCGGCTCAGAGCGGGAGCATGGACTTGAAATGACTTTTTTTGGCCCGTCTCCGCGCGTTTCTCCAGTCATATGCTGCAAATCATCGCACTAGCGGCAGACTCTGCATCCTGTACTAGGATCAGGAGGCTGTGTCACCGAGTCACTCCGATAGCCTGAACCTGCGTCAAACATATTATACTCCGCGAGCGAGAAAGCCCGCCATGTCACGGCTATTCCTCCCAGATCCACAACTAGAATTCGTGATCAGTTGGCACACAGGATGTTGTACTCCGGTCATGACACGGCCACTGCATCCGTCTTCCCGCCCCCACCAGATCCCTTTTTATGCCGCTGTCTCCGTCTCTTCTTCCGTGCGCCTTCTTCCACATGTCCCTCAGCCTCGCCAGGCAGAGGTTCATGGGAATGCGAGCTAATGTCCGGATCGGCGCGTTTCCGCTTTTGTGACTTGCCTACGATTTCTGGCTGAACACCGGTGTTGCTCCCGTCGTCCCCCTCTTCGTCCTGTTCATCCTGCGTCGCTTTTAGTTTCGCGCGCTCTTTCTTACCCTTTCGTTTCTTCTTCTCTCCCTGCGCTTCGGTAGCTCTGTTCTTCGCGTTGATACCTACGGACCAGGAACCCTCGTATCGGGAGCCCACACGGGAATGGAGGTTATCGCGGAACTCCTTCAAACGCTCAACTCGCGTTGGGTCCCAGCTCTTTTTAGCCTTGCCACCTAGAAAAAGTAAAGTTGAACCAGGATGAACACTACCAAGTAAGCACACCGACCTCTGTCAACACGATAGGGTGCCATCTTCTTTAGCCCAACATAAGAGTTCAGCTCCGCGTCCGTCGCAAGGAGAATTTCCGTGGGTGCAAGGCCGTAATTTTCAGAAGCCACAGAAGTGTAATGAAAACGCGTAGGCATGTGGGACGTCTGCAAGATTTGCGTGTAAATACGATCCATGTCTGCAAGCTGAGCGGACTTACTATACCGCTGAACCCAAGTTTGTTCACCACTTCGTCCATGTATGCGTCTACCTTGCGTTTCCGCTCTTCTTCGGTACCTCTCCATTCCTCGCCATCGCCATCCCAATCATCCCAACCTGCACCCGCGTCCAAGTCCGCATCCATCTCGTCTACATCCACTCCGACATCTTCATCCACTTTCTTGGTTTTCTTTTTCTCTTTCTTGTTTTGCTTCTTGAGCTCCGCTTTTGATTTGGCGGTCGTGGGTGGGTCAATGTCGTCAATGTTGATATCTTCGTCCCAAATCGGTTTTTTTGCATCGCCGTCGTCAACTGTACGTGCATCAGTCGGATGGACGTTGCTGATAATAGTTAACTTTACCGATACCATCATCAACGCCATACAGTTCGGCCATCTGCGAATCGTGCTTCGAGGGGTCCCAATCGGCATCTAGATCAAGGTTGGCGAGGGCTGTACAACGCCAAGAATGTAACCAGTACTCAGTAAACGAAAGACTGCGAATGAACGGATGGAATACGTCCAGAAAATTATAAAGTCCCTTACCCTCATCACCCATAGCACCCAGTCCACCTTCCGAACTGACCATTTCGAGCTTTCTTCGCAGGGCGTTGGCATTGAGCGCTTTCAAACGAGCTCGTTCCTCCTTTCTTTGTTGCTTTTTTGATTTCTTGTCGTGGGAGGCGTCAGTATCGATTACTAAGGCATCCTCGTTGTCTGGGACTTCCTCGGCGACTGCAGCCTCTACCAATGCGCGCTCTCTCCTGATCCTTTTCCTTCGCGCTTCGAGTAATGCCTGTTTCTCCGCTTCCTGTCGCTCTTTCTTCCGAGCACGGGCGTCTTTCCGAGTGGTAGACTCCCGCCGGGCGGACGGGAGATTACGAGGAAAGGATGTAATATCTGCACCACCTCTGTACGATCGTCGTGAGTGTTTGAAAGTGTATCGCAACGCTGGATTCTCGAAGGAAGCCATCCATAGACAAGAATACTTACGGTTCCTCGAATCTAAAGTTGTACGACGTTTCGAACGCGTCCGCAAGATCGTCGAACGAGTCCTCATCTGAGAGTGTCGCACGCTGGGCCGTTCTTTCGTCACCGTCCGGGTTCTGGTCTACACCTGAGTTAGCATGGGATTTGGCTGACTTCTTTTTGGGTTGTTTCAACGAAGATTCGACAATTTCATGATACGTGGGCACACGTCGGTTCGAGTGGTCTATCCACCCCCGATGGTAGATGTAGCTGTGTGAAACGTCAATCGTTGTCGCGCTAAAACTGAGACCACGTCTGCCCTATCCTGACGTACTTCATCAAAAACTCTTGATCAGCCTCTTCCTTGGACTTTTTGTCACGTTTCTTCAGAGCTTTCTCGCCTTGTACCTCGTCTTTTCCCTCCTTTCCCTTCTCTCGTTCTTTTTTACCTTTCTTCTTCTTCTTACCCTCGTGTTTTTGGTCACCATCTCCTACGGTTTCGACGTCCCCAGAGGTACCAACCGCTTCGTTTGCATCCACAGTGACGAGGTTGTGAAGGTCCTCGCCGACCTCGCGCTCCAAGAACGCCTTGTATTCTTCCTCCTCCAACTCGATCTCGTCACGTGTACGCGAGCGCGGGATAAGCAGGTCGTCGTCGTCTCCTAATATCCATGATTACACAAGCCAAGCAATTTGGGTCAACTCTGGGCCATCCTCGCATCCGAAAACAGAAAATAAAATAAAAAGTACCTTGAGCCTCGGAATGGATTGCGCCATGAAACGCGGCACGAGTTTCTGAGCGAAGCATTGCTTGTTCCTCGGTGTGCGTTAAAGGGCGTGGTTCGGGACTCGGTGAACGTGCGTGCAAATCGGCGTCGGCGAGTGCGGATGCGAGGGTCGCTTCCCGGATCGTCAGTGGCTTCGACTGGTTTTGTCAGTACGAGGGACCTTCGTAGTCGTGTATGGATCGAGCGAACCTTTTCTTTCCTCTTTGGCTTCGTAGCTGGCGCCCTGTCCTGCGTTCGCGTCTGCTCCTCTGCATATACGGATGAATTCCCAATCCGAAGATCAGGCCGTGGGGGGTCCAAGGAGACGCGCCCCGCGCGAAATCAAACACACCTTCAAACACCCGCCTTCCGCCTTCATAGATAGCCGGATCTCTCTTCCTGATACGCGCTAGCGTACGAAGAATAGCAGCATCCACCGCCGGAGTGAGTTCTTCTCCATCCGAGTCTTCTTCCGTGTCTTCAGAATCTTCCGAATCGTCGGCATCGGAAGAGCCCGACTCGGAATAGTCGGATCCATATTTCTCTTTCACTGAACCATGGAAGTACGCATGTCAATTTCAAAGCGCTGAACCCAGGCAATAGATTCGACGCACGCTTTGCGAGTTCCTCCCTTTCTTTCTGGTATTCAAAGGCTTTTGCGAAATGTTCGTTGATCGTGAGTGTGTGCAGGTCGTTCGTTTCTGAGTCAGAGTCTGAAAGCATGATGAATATTCTGACATAAATGGGTCAGTGAGCAGAATAGTGTGACAATATCTACGCAAAGGAGAGACAACATGTTTGGGCGGTTGTTTGTACTTGTTAAGATCACAAGCGTTTGCCAAATTTGTAACCTTAATAGTAGTTCAAGTACTGGTGCCTTTCTTCAGGCCATGCTAGTCTGGTGACCAGCAAGGTTTGCCTTGTCTAACCCCTTTTAGATGGACCCATTCCACCATATAGCTTAGGAACATGTAGGTTGGACTCAACGCTGGTGGCAGGGCAAAGGTCGAACGTAGCGCAAAACGGACGACAACCTATTTAGATGCGAAAGTCGAGCGAATGAGGGGGCGTTTAGGCTGCAACGTTTTTCTGATATGAAAAGGAGGACAAACTGAGTTGGTCGATTGGACTCATCTCAAACATGCAATCACACCAGGACAACCTTCCGAAGTTTCCGGCTATTTCGCATATTTCCATGGAAACTATTAAGATCTACAATCTTACCACCACTCGTCGGGCGACGCAGACTCCATGCTGCGGATAATGACGAGGCACAGCTGTGTGCTCGCCCGGGCCGTTGCCCATTTGAAATCCTGTTTTGACTTAAGTTCACGGTATAGTGGTCACAAACCTCCAGTCGTATGTCACACTACGTGTACTTTAATTATGTACGAAAATGTATGAGCTCACGAAGGTCGAGGCAGAATGGAAGGGCTGTACTTGGCCCCCTAGGGACTCACAAACCCACCCGCGATGATGCAAAATTTTGGCCCGGAGGTGATGCATGGCAGACAGACGTTACGGATAGTACTTAATCTTGCTGTTTTTCCGATCAATTTCAACCCACAACGGGCCCGAAAAGATCTAAGCGGAGCAGTACCCAGTTGAGGCATGGAGGACATGAACGTTGCACGAGGCACTTGCCGGAAGGTCCCGTGTAAGCTAAGCCGGTACAGCAATAGACGCGACCTATGATACACCGTTACTGTTTACTATTCTCGTTCCTGTCCCTGCTGAGTTCGTCTTCCTCCAAGATGCTGTGTACCTTCGTGTTCATGGACAGCGTTACAGATCTGACCGAATACAATAATTTGTTACGGAATACAATTTGGCGTGCGCCCAATCATTGGGGCCGGTCGTTCGGAGTGCAATGGGGCTGTGTGAGATTCTATTAGAGCCCCACATCTTCGCGCAAACCCCCTTGACCATCTCAACCGGGATCACAGCATGCCCAGAAGTATTAGGTTTGGCTTAGTGACAGGGAGACTAAAGTCCTCGCGCGAGGCGCCTTAACTTGGGCTCAGAAGTTCGCACGGCCTCACTGCACTCACCTCTCCTCCGGGGGCTAATGCGGACACATTCCAAGTAGGGTATGTCTCGTCCCTCAGGTTTTGTGTCAGCCTTGTCACAAACATTAATTTGGGCATTGTGGCCCGCTACAAGCCTATCTGGCTTGTGATTGGACACCCCAACATAATGCCAACAATGATGGTTGTTTTCGGTATTTCTGTGGGTTTGACTGCATGTATGTGCACACATTCAGAAATACAGACACGGTGAGGGTGTATGCGAGTAAATCTGACAAATACTACAAGGAGCTTGGGAAAGCTGGCAGTAACAACAGCCACGAAAAAAGGACACTGGCATGGAGGCCGGAGATTAGAACTGCAGGATGAAAAAAAGGTACCTATGCTACAGGAAACAAGCCAGTGATATAGACATCAAGGACAGACCTGTTTCGGGCTTGCGGCTTCAGGATTGCCCGGTCCGAGATGTTCTATATTACACGTGGAGAATTGAGCGTGCCATCAGAAACAGTGTCCTCGAGGCACTTGGCGAGGATTTCTCATGTGATATTTGTGGATTACGGGACATGTCTCATGCCCCACATATTTCGGCCGCGATCGATCACCCCGAGGGCGTTCTTATCTAGATGGGCCTTTTAAAAATTGGCTAAGTATTTTTATTTCAGGCTGCTCCTGTGTCAACTTCTCGAACGGGGCTATCCAACCTCCAACGCATCAAAGTAGAATGAAGAGATAAGGCACCTGGGCGTGCCTGTTGGCTTGCTGTGTGACGGAGATGACGATAGACAGCGAGCTTAATTGATCTGGGTCAACAGTCAATCGTCGTTTTCGGCCAAATCAGGAACGAGCCGACCTCGTGATAAAGCAACCGAATAATGATCATGGCATGTGCGGCAACACGCACTTTCCGATTCGGATTGAGGCTGAGCGGATCTAGATGATGCCTGAGCTCAGTTTTTTGGAATGAGCCTACCCCGCAATAAAGCAACTGAATATGATCATTGATCATGGTAACACGCACGATTCCGCCGATTCGGATTGAGGTTGAGCGGATCTTCTAGATGCCTGAGCCACATTTTGATTCATTCAGCAATAGCGGGAGGTGGTCACAGCACGCTCTCATGAGCCACTTGGTATCGCGGTTGAATATATAAGAGAGCACCGGGTGGAAGGTCCTGGACACTCTAGAATCCGACATGAATGAACACACCCTCGATACACCGTTAAACACAAATTCTATTTCCAACGCAGACCAGGCAAATCCCTCACAGGCCTACGCAGCGATTCCCGCTTGGGGGTCTGATATCGACTGGTCCGTCCCTTCACATGTTGGGGGACTAGTTGCAACCAGTAAGGACTGGGATTCGTCAATGCTGTCCTGTTGACTCCCCCGTCAGGTAATGTGCATGAATTCTCTCATGAAAACAATGCCTCGCAGGACGTACCTGCACATGAGGTGGGGATGGAAGACTTTCCTGCCGTTCCAGCACCTACCTGTGGACTCGCTGGTGGCTTGCACTGCGCTCTGCCGCTGGATGGTTCAGCCAAGTCCATCAAATTGCACCTTCGTATGCATGGTCATAGACACCCGGAGAGAGAAGCTATCCAATGCCCGTGGGTGGGGTGTACCCGTACCTTGCAGTGGGTGAATATCCCGAGGCACATCCGATCCATCCATCTGGGTGTGCGATTTAGGTGTTTCAATTGCGACAAACCGTACACACGACCCAAAGGGTTAAAAATGCATACCACATCGCTGAAGTGTTACGGTCAGTGTCTGTGCTGCATTCAGAAAAACATACTCACCACCGAATGTTCTTTAGTCGCTGCACACGCGGGAGCAGAAGATAGAGGGGAACCAACCTAAGCGAAATGGTCACGACCACCGTACTTGATTGGATGTTTTTTTCCGTTGCCTGTAGTCGGTATGATGTACGCGCGCGTTGAGATGAACCGTTGATGCTCAATCCATGCTCAATCCTTACCGCATATACCCCGAATTCAACCCTATCGTATATACGATGGTGCTCGAGATAATAAGAAAGTTGCCTCTGTCGGTGAAACAGTAGTAAGTGGGATTTACGTCAAGTGATCAAGAACCATCGCGATTCGTACTGGGAGCCACTCAGCCCACACGGGAATACAGATTTTCGCGGAACTCCTTCAAACGCTCAACTCGCTTTGGGTCCCAGTCCTTTTCCGCCTTGCTGCCTAGAGCAATTGGAATTGACCAGTACCAGGATGACCATCTTCTTTAGCCCAATAGAAGAGTTCAGCGTCGCAAGCAGGATTCCTCCGCGCGCAAGGTCGCCAGAAGTGTAATGAAATCGCGTAGGTATGTGAGACGTCTGCAAGGTTTGCATGTGAACACGATCCGTGTCTCAAGCTGAGCAGACTAGTACTACACCGCTGAACCCAAGTCTGTTCACCGCTTCGTCCATTTACGTGTCCGCCTTGCGTTCCCGCTCCTCGGTACCTCTTCATTCCTCGCCATCATCATCCCAATCATCCCAATCTGCACCCACATCCAAATCCGCGTCCATCTCGTCCACATCCACTCCGACATCGACATCCGCTTTCTTTGTTTTTATTCTTTGTTTTCTCGTTGCTTCAGTTCCGCCTTTAATTTGGTGTTCTTGCCATGCCCGGACAGGATCCACACGCATATGAACGGGAGAACAGAGAATCTCCGCTCTCCATGCTGCGTCCATGCTGCACCGTTCTTTGTTGAAAACAGAAGGGTCGGTCACTTGACCGAAGCTTTCCATTACTGCCAGACTCCGACCCAAGTGCCTCATGTACGCCTCACATTGAGGACCGGCTGATGTCATACTTAAAATTACTCAACGTGGCAACGCGTATCACTGGCAGCACAAAGCCCCTCGCAATTAACGGCGTCCGTTGACACTCAAACTTCGATACCCATAACACGACTTACATGTCCCAAGCCACCACAAGTTGGGGTGTGCAGTAATACTAGATAGCATATTCAACACGGCGTGCCAAAGAAGAGTGGTTCACCTTTTGCGTGGAACGTTCGCGCGCTCACCGCGGCGAAGAAGACACGCGGATTCCTGTAATTCTGTGCAGAATTTCAATTCCAACTATTGGACGCTTATTGAACACAAATACCGCGACGATTCCAGCCTCCAGGTATCGTGCCATCATGCTTGCCCGGTTCGGGTCCCTCTAGAGCTGTATCAGGCAATCCAAGCAACTAGGAAGTGTCCTATTTGGACCGCCAAGTCCCACTTTGATGCTGACGCCCACCATATGAACAAGTCCCAGCGGTCCTTGCGCGGGCCTGACCGATCGATCAGACGCCACATTCCTTTTCTGTAGTCTCGCAGCCCTGCATGGTCACCGGTGCCTATCATTGAATGGGGGTCGGAAATCAAGGGTGATGCGGCGTGGGTCAATGTCATCAATCTTCATACCGTTCAAGTTGTCCCGGATCGGCCTTTCTGCATCGCCATCGTCGACTGTACGTACATCCGTCGGATGGACATCGTCGATACTAGTTGAATTTACCGATGGGTCACCATCACCACCATACTCTGCCATCTGCATATCGTGTTTCGAGGGGTTCCAATCGGCGCCTAGATCGAGGCGAGCGAGGGCTGTACAACGTTGATCCGAATTTCAAGAATGCAGCCAGTAATCAACAGATGGACGACTGCAAATGAATGGATGGAATACACAAAGTTCTAGCAAAGCTCTTTACCTTTATCACCGACCCAGTCCACGTTCCGAACTGAACTGACTATTTCAGGCTTTCTTCGCAGGGTGTTGGCTTTGAGCGCTTTCAAACGGGCTAGTTCCTATTCTCTTTGTTGCTCTTTTGATTTCTTTTTTATTGGAGTATTACCAAGGCGTCCTCGTTGTCTCAGACTTCCTCGGCGACTGCAGCCTCTATCAATGAGTGCTCTCTTCTGATCCCTTTCCTTCACAATTCGATGAACGTAAGTGCGAGTGTGGATGCGAGTGTAGCTTCCCGGATCATTAGTGGCCTCGACTGGTTTCGTCAGCACGAGGGATGTTCATAGTCGAGTGTGGATCCCACGAACCGTCGCAATAGCTGGCACTACATTACGGATGAATTCCCACTCCGAAATTCAGGCTGTGGGAGGTCCAAAGGGGCGCGTAACACACCTTCATACACCCGCCTTCTACCTTCATAGATAACGGATCTCTCTCCTTGATACGCGCCGACGTACGAAGAATGGAAGCATCCACCGCCGGCGTAATCTTCCGTGCCTTCAGAATTTTCCGAATCGTCGGCATCGGAAGAGCCCGGCTGAATACTCGTGTCGATATTTGTCTTTCACTGAACCCAGGCAATTGATTCGATGCAACTTGGCAAGTTCCTCTCTTCCCTTCTTATGTTCAAAGGCTCCTGCGAAATGTTCGTTGATGGTGAGGGGGGGCAGGTCATTCATTTCTGAGTCTGAGTCTGAAACCATGATGGATATTCTGATGTGAATGCGTCAGCGAGCGCAATAGCTTGACAAGGACTCGGACAATGTTGTTTGGCACGTTCAGGAGGTTATTTGTACTTGTTAAGATCACAAATTTGGAAGTTTAGCCTTTCGTATTCCTGTAACGCCTCTCTGATTTGAAACGAGCAGGACATATTGCATCACCCCGAGTCGGCCAATTGAACATCTCAAACATGCAATCGCACGCTGTTTTGCATATTCTGGAGAATGTTGGTAAGCCCTCTACATTCCTACCACCGCCGCTCCCAGATTCTCAAACGGAAAGGACGAGCGCTTGGTGGTAACCGTGCTATGCACGGGCACAATAATCGTGTTCTCGCATGCCATACTTATGAGGTAGCGGACCACAGACTCTAGACGTCTAAGCGTTGTTTTGATTTATTTAGTGACAATGCCAAAGAGGGGTTGTAGTGCATGAGCCACTTGGTATCTTGGTTGACCATGTAAGAGAGTACTGTGCGCAAGACCAAGGACGCTCAAGAGTCCGACATGTTTGAACGTACCCTCAATACACCGTTGAACGCAAGTTCCATTTCCGAGGCAGACCAAGCAAATCCCTCGCAGACCTGCACAGTGATTCTTACTTGGGGTCTGACATCGACTGGTCCGTTCCTCCACATGTCAGGGGACTAGTTGCAACCAGTAAGGACTGGGGTTCGTCCGCGCTGTCCAATCGACTCCTGTCAGGCAACGTGCATGAATCCTCTCATGAAAACAATGCCTCCAAGACGTGCTGAACATGAGGTAGCATACAAAGCTTTCCTACTGTGCCAGCACCTACCTGCGGACTCGCTGGTGGCTTGCACTACGCTCTGCCGCTGGATGGTTCAGCCAAATCCATCAAATTGCACCTTCGCGTGCATGATCATAGACACGCGGAGCGAGAGGTTGTCAAGTGCCCGTGGGTAGGGTGTTCCCGTAGTGGATGGATATCCCGAGGCACATCCAATCCACCAATCTGGGCACGCGATTTAGGTGTCTCAATTGCGGCACACCGTACACACGACGCAAAGGGTTGCAATGCACACCGCATCGCTGAAGTGTTATGGTCAGTGTCTGTTTCGCATTCAGAAAAGGGTACCCACGACTGAATGTTCTTTAGGCGCTGCATAAGAAGATAGAGGGGAACCAAACTAAGCAACATGGTCACGACCACAGAGGACTTGATCGCATGTTTCTTTCTTCTGTTATCCGTCGTCATTATGACGTGCGCGGGCGCTGAGATGAATTGCTAATCCTCAATCCCTACTGCATGGCACCTGAAGAGAGTACAACTGGAGTGCTCGACACTCACCCTGATGATTCGATCGAAGCCTTGATAGTTAGCGGATGCGGCAAGCAATGTAAACGAGCGCACGGAAAAAAACAAAGCGCTGCGCGGTTTGCACCACCTTAGTTTGAAAGGCCCGACAAAGAAAAGAAATACAATGGTTAGTAACAGGACGTTTGGCACGATTATGGATCAGGTACTTCAGAGCGCGTTCAAATTGTGTTAGTGGTGACGCGGAATTTTCTTCCTGGAGGTCATAACTTGTCCAGTTCGGCCGAGTCATTCAAGCAGTAGCAATGATCACTGGGCAGTCATGTGCTTATAATTCCGTCCGAGTCGGTCCATCCTAAATCAGACATTTCCGATGATAGAGGGTGTCCCCCCATGCGGTGATAAATTTACCGTCATTCGTAAAACACCTGAGCGCAACGATGTCGATGAACCGTCGCAAGAAGAATGAGCAGAAATGTCTACGAAAAGGACATGTTCGGGGGATTGTTTGTGTGTCGAGCAAATTCAGACACTCGGTGGTATAGTAGAGATCCTAATAAACGAATGGCACGAGCTTGTACTTCACCCTCCTTGCCCAACTCTCCCATTCCTTGCCAAACCTCTCTGATAGAAGCCGATCCTCCTCCGCGGACCGACGAACCACTGTCACAATAGATGCCGCCGAGAGAAGACACCAACTGACGAGCCCCACCTTGATCGACGTGACGCCCAACATGCCCGACTCTCGTAACCACGACCCAGG
>JBBPRK010000729.1:0-18438 GCA_038093075.1 Boletus patriciae
CTGGCTTCGATTTGGCTCGAAGGACTGCTGAGGTGCCCTTCCAGGGGAAGAGATCCTCATTGACAGAGGACCTGTGCCGCTTCTTCGACCCCTCTTCTGCATCCTCAGACTCTGAGTCCTCTGAGTGATGTCTCCTGGCGTCTCTGCGATTGGATGGGGTAGGAACGAAGTCGACCTCAGGTTCTGGCTCTGCTGGATTCGAGTCAGAAGAGGGGCCTGGTGCTGTGGCTGAGGTGGCGCCTTTAGGGGCTCTTGATATCGAGGGGCCTCAACTCCTTCCTTGGGCTGATTCTTTCGAGCAGACCGCTTGATGTCATCGAGGATGCCAATATAGGAGGATAGGGCGCTGATGAGCTCGGAATTGGAGGGTTCATCCTCTCCAGAAGTGAGGTTGGCCTGGATTTCGAGTATGGCCTCTGCTTTTGAGATTTGGCCCCTTCTGAACTGTTTGACCACATGGATGGCTCCCTGGACTGCTTCTGTGGCAAATCCTGTTGGCAAGGGGGATTGTATATGTACATAGACATAGTTAATACCGGTCCCAACCAACCTCTCTCAGAGTCCTTGCTCCATCACTGATGGAACCTCTCCACCAAAACCGCCTATTCATAGCACAAACAAATCAAAATCCAATACCAAGCGTGAACGGCCGTTTGCCAAGGAGGTTGCCTCCTCTACGTCTCTTTCAAGATACATCTCTCTGTCCTAGTCACAAAGCATCATGTGTAATCTTAGCGCCTTCTCTATTGACCCCATGAAGCTAAGCCACCGACACCCTGTGGCATTTGAGTGATATGGAAGTTTAATTATGATGTCTCCCAAGAATTGTGAAGCGCAGATATTGTCCCTGGGTTTGGCAGGCCACACCAGGATGATGTCCAGCTGTTCTTCCAGAGATTCAAATAGGTGGCTCTATATAGCAATGACAGCCAGCATCTGCATCAGCAATGCAGGCATTATTAGATGGGCGGAGGTCTGACAGCATCAACATTCTCCAAGGCACCCTATACTGTTCCAATATGACAGCATTGAACCGCTTGTTGAGGCACCGGAGGTGGCACACATCTGAGCAGTCCAGGTGTATGGTGACCTCCCAGAAGATGTCGGTAGGAATGTCAGTGAGTTTGTAGTACTGTAGTGGGGCAGCTGAGGTCAGTGGGATGTGTCTGCTAGTTGGAATAGCTTACTGTAGCCATGAGTGTTATGAATGGAGTGAGTGAATCGGGTGTCCAGTAAAGGCCGAGTGCAGTGTGATTAAGCGAATGAGCGCCAACTGCCCCACAATTATTTAACTAATGTTACTGCAGTATTTACAAATGAAACTGCTCAGCCAATATGCAGCTAGCCAGCATTAATTTTAAGTCACTTCATCCGACTGGATTTACTGTAGAACCAGTAGAAGGATTATCAGGAAGCCCCAGATTCTCTTGTTGAGCATCTCTGTTTCTGTAAGAAATTTCTGGTACTGCCCAAGGTCTTTCAGTTGAAAGTGAGTCAGCACACCTGGCAGCCCTAAGTGTCACAAGCTCCTGAGTCGATGTGCCCTGTGGAACATATAGTGAATGGTTAGCTCTAGAAGACAGAGTATGAAATTGTTGCTTTGATGGAGACTGTAAGACATGATGGAAAATTAATGAAATACTATCAACTTTGCAAAAATAAAATTCAGTGGGTCGCTTATGCACCTGCAATGGTCAAAGTACTTGATTGCATAATTGGAGGTGTATGTATCCTGTAACTACTGAATCACATTAATTGGTGTTATTGTGGCTTTCAGCTGACTGACTCATCAGGGTTCAATTGACCATCGAACAGGAAGGGCACCAGACCATGCATTTTCTCAGCAATTGGACATCCTCCCATCACACTCTATTTAACCATGGCACCCTCACACATTCTTGTTCAGAGGCTCTCAAAGCTGAAAATGCTGCTGTATTATCTCCAAAGACACTCCCAAGTTGAAACATGCCAGATACCATGTTGGATTCATTCTCCTTTGATGATGAAAAACTATATTTGGTCTATGAAAGATGTCAAGCAGTGACCAATCTCATGACCACAGCTGCTGGCCAGGGTCCTAGTAACCATGTCAACTCTGACAGCAGAGAAGACATTGATGAGGACTACCTCAACTCATATTCACCAAGTGCCAGGATATAATGGATCACAAGGATCTCAGCAAGGGTTATGTTAACCACTCACATGATATCCCTGACAGTGATGGATGATGTTGATGATATTCTTGTTTTCATAAAGTGCAAGGATATAATGGAACATATAGACCTTATTCCTTCCTTGTCTGCAGGCACTTGAAGTCAACCAATGGCAAGGGAGATTATAATGAGCCCAGCGATCGTTATGTGGATCAGTTGTCTCATAGGATTCCATCACCGCCACCTCCACCACTGCCACCCCCTTACCCCTTACCCTTCATCTGACTCCAAAGAGGATGCAGATGCATTATCCATGAGTCACTATCATTTATACAGTGTCATCTACTCATGTTAGTTCACGTAATGTTGCTCCATGGCAGGATCCAACATATGGGCCCTTGCATATCAATTGCATAGACTGCTAGGTTTCCACAGTGCCATCTCTTCCACACTTTGCATGGAGATCTGTGCATTCCAGTTTACTTTGTCGCCTTCAAGGGGCAGGAGCGTGAGTCACTTCTTTGTTGTTGTCTCTGACTATCAGAGAAGTTCAGTGTTCATTCTTGGAAAATGTATTTCTGGCAACTTCTCAGATGCTCCTTGTTCTCATTATGATGGTCAATGAGATGACTGGAATATTTGAAAGGGACATTTCATTTGGAAACATGTGACATGGCTGTACTTCACAATTACAATAGTATGGAGCCTGATCAAGTTGATGTACAAGTATGGGACTTGATCCAGAATGGTTATGACTGACAGTGGCCCAGTCACATGCTTTGTCATGGAGTCTTTATGATATAGAGGACAAGGTGTATATTCGGAATGCTTGGAATGACAAAGGAAGCCTGCCAAAGAAGCTGGGTGGACTATTACTATCTGTGCTCCACTCACTCCCCCACAATGATATATGGAGACCACTGGATGACACATGCTGTTGTCAGGAAACAATTTCTGAAGTCCAGCAAGAAGCCTCCAGATAACAGCATGCTCCCAGTGTCCAGGAACTAAATGTTGTGGCAGCTGCTGGAACTCTCATGTATGCCAGGCATCACCAACACCGGAGTTTCTGCCCTCCCAGCTCTCTCTTCTCATTCAGATCTTCTGATGGCTAAGAATGCAATGTCTCAGCGCTTGAAACACTTGCTCAGAAAATATCCCCATGTGAGCAAAAAACTAGGGCCAGGGACTATCGTCCACCCCTCACTATACATTGAAGAGTGGAGTCAGCCAAGAATCATGACATTGAAATATTTGGGAGCATTCAAAAATAGAAGCATGTCAAGGACTGACTGCAGGGACCATGTTCCACTTTCCATGTCCTACTGCCACTGTTTGACTCTCTGTGTAGGCAAATCAGAGATGGAAATCCTTTCACAGGAGGTATGATGATTATGCTGTCAATTGCCTTGATGAAATGACTGTTGCCTCAGAAACCATGAGGCCCTCCTCTCATGATGGGTGTGATTCTGAAATTGCTGAAGTTTTTATGGAACAAAGGGAGGATCACAGTTCTTGCCTTGTTCATGGATATGTCGAGGCATTATCAACGAAGGCAAATGAGGTGTACCAGTGACTGCAATCATGGCAGAAGTGCTGTGCATTCAAAGGATTGTAAAATCCCAGCTTGCAAGAAGGGTCACCACATCAATCATAATGCTGAAAATGAATAAACAACAGGGTCGATGAAAACAATGACATGCATACTCACTGTGAAATCAATGCTCCTTATGGTCTCTTCTTGGCTGGGGCCGTGGAAAAGACATATGTGACATGTCCATTGACAGAAAGCCCCCTCACCTGCCCTTTTCCATGCCCATTTATGTCCATCTGACCCTAGGTGATTGATGTTAGTCTCATCCAACCATATCACCTTTGTCCAATCCTCTATCTACAGTCATCCAATCCTTATGGGCATAGTCCAAGCGAGCTTTGTGGTGCCTAGCAGAGAGAAGGGGGCGTTTGGACTTCACCACAGCCTTCATACTAGATTTCTTCAAGTGAATGCAGATGGTATTGGCAGAGATGGGTTGGTTGATGAGTTATGTACATATTTACTATTTATAACTCCAGCAAAGCTAAGCGGAATTCCCATGGTGTTTGGTGGTGTGTGCAGCGCACCACAATTGGGGTTTTGCATGGAAAGGGTTGTTGGAGTGACTGTATCTACATGGACACAACCTTGATGGACAGTAAAGCATCATGAGTATGATTTGGTGGAAGGTAAGATTAAAGTTTGATCATTTTGGTAGGTTTAGAGGTTGACACATGTTTGCATTGAAGTTGTGTATGACTGATGCAGTGATGGCTACTGGTATGGGACTATAGCTGTGTTGTTTGTCCCCTACAGCTACTCCACGACTGTGAGTCTCCTTTATTTGTGATGTCTCTGTTCGTATTCTGACTACATAACACATAACACCTCAGCCGACTGTATGAGTGAAAACAAGATGGTATTATAAATATGCCGACTTGGAGGAGTTGAGGCCTGAGTATGTTTTTTCCCCATTTCCTCTCTCACTACCACACTGATTTATCAATTCAGGCTTGCAGAGGCAATCCCACAGAACGAGCTGGTTGATAGTGACCATGTCACACTTGTAGACTCAATACATGTTGTCAGTAACGTACTTCCTATCCCAGGCTCCCTGGACGGAGCTGACTTCATTCTCAGTAGGTGAAGGTTCTTGGTAGGTGGAAGTTTGTAACAGGTTGCCTTGGCGGTCCTGCTGTACTTAGACATTGGAAGGCTTGATATGGACGAGCGGATCAAAGGAGTGGAGTGTTTTTACCATATAGAATGCCGTTGTGGGGCGCACAAAGACATGTAGGTACTTATCGGTAATATTGGCACATAGCCTAAATATCATTTAGTGATGTCACTCAGGGGATGCTTGGATGTTCAAACAGTTTGGAATGCAACTGAACACCTACCAGGGCATATGAATGTGCACCGAGGATCCCCCACACCAAACACCATTTCACAACAGGTCCAGCAATTGCCTTTGGGCATGTTTCTCCTAGTGAGGGGCTGCCATTCCTGTGGTGGTAACACATGCTCATGGAGTTACTGGCACCCCAAGCATTTCAGTTGAGTCAGACACGATGGTCAGGCAACACTGAGGGTGAGTGAGGACATTGCTAACCAGTGACCTCCTCAGAGGACCTGTAAGAAAAAAGGAGCAACCATTTGAGGAGGTGTGGGTACTGGAAATCAAGGCAACCAGCAGAGAGCTACAGGCCTACAGCTCTGCACCTAATCTTTCCTACTTGCAGACCTTACAGCCATTCCTTCAAGAGTTGAAGGATGAATGGTTCAGGAGTGTAACCAATCAGGATTTCTTTGCAGGCTGGGGTGAAACCCAAGAAGGAACAGAGTGCAAGGAGAGTAAGAATGCAATGAACTGATATTGGCACAATATGGAGAGCAGTCAGGCTTGTTGATGATTCTACAAGTCTTATGGATCTGCCCCCTTGCACTCATAACATTTCAAATCAATGCCAAAAAAGGTGGAATTGCTGCAACCATGTGTCTTTTACCCATATACATCACTGTCTTTTGTAAGCTCCCATTGCCCACAAGCTGGTGCTGAAGGACATACATGCACTCTATTCTCAGTCAGCATAGGATATCATGATATTAGCAATCAAAGAGATGAGTGGCAGTGATTCCGACACACCATTAGCAGTCCCATAACCTATTCACAAAATAAACCTATTTTGAACCCATGTGCCATTGATTTCAGTTGTCAGCTAATAGAAGTTCATTCCATGTAAATAATTGGCTGAACATGTTGGTGGACATATCAGATAAAAGGAATATGGGACAGATATATAGGAAAGCCATGGAGAAAGGAAGTAAGAAGGTTTCAAATGATAGCATACCAGCAATCCATCAGTGTGATCAACTCCACTGGTGCAGGATATTGGTTGATGTTGTTGGCTCAGATGCTATAGACATGTAGTAGAATGGATAAATTAAGGAACAAAGAAGAAGCATACAACATAGTGATCTGGAGGAGTTGATTGTTAAAAGGAAAGTGAATTGACTTTTTCAGACTCACAATCAGTGACAATAAAAAGAGATTATCATATATTGGCAAAGTACCAGGCATTATCTATCACTAAAGCTCAAAATGATATTTAAAAAAATACAAAAAGGTTTCATTTAAAATCAAATTCAGCCAGTTTTCAATCATAATAAATATGTGATGAAATACTAATTCATTGATCATAAGACTATTTACTACATAAGTAAACTACCATTTTAACCAATCAAAACCACACAAAAGGGAAAAGTGAAAACAACAACAAACACTTACCATTGACTATCCTGTATACTATTATTCTAGCTAACACAACCTTGAAGAAAGTATTAAAAAGAAGTAAAAAAAAGGACTGACAAGCATATTCATATAAGGATAGGCTTATCTAACTCCTGCCCTGAGATAGAGCTCAAGGACAAGAGAGAAGGAATAAGAATGAGACTGGATTTATATATCATGTGCTATACTATTACTGTAATATTTTTGCACATCTGTAACTACAAAAATAAACAAGTATATATGATATTTGCTATATAGTTTACAAATGTTTTGCCTTGACTGTAGCTGAAAATAAGCATATTAATATGTGAAGTGTTTACAAAGACTCAAGATAATTGTCTGTATTCTGAGGGAGGTACTGATGAAGAGAAATAATGTTCTCCAGAGACACTTTACAAGGGTGTTGGGGTAAGACAAGGTTCAAGAGGTAAGACAATTGCACAGATCAAGAGTAAAGAAAAGAAATACAGGCAGCTAGGTATAAGTACTAGAGGCTATGTCATTATGGAATGCTATGGAATCTCATAGAATAATTGATTAAGCAAGAACATACACCTAAAGAATTGGTTAGAGAAGAGGGCTATCTGATGATAAGGAGATAAAGAGTGACTGTTTTCAGTGGAGAATTATCAATGGCTTTCACATAGCCCTCCCCTGCACAGCACTGTCTCATTTCAGGGACCTTTTCTATTGTGCTGTAGTGCTCAATGAGTCTTGTGATCATATTGGACATGCCCATTAGCAGGGCACTTTTGTGCAACAAGTTGGTGGATGGTGCTGCCATGTTTCTTTTGCGCTGCTTGTTAAGGGCCTCCCTCACCAGGCCAATTGTGTGGGTGTTTGGTATGGCTGAAGTCTGGGAAGATTTGTCAGGATAAAGCTTGCACTTTATAGAAATTAGACCCACCTTTTTCAATAGCCCCAGTATGCTGAGGTCAAGCTTGCAGTACAGGTTAGCATACGACCAGCTGCTTGACTTTTACTTGAGTCCAGTACTCAAGCTTTTCCACAGCTCTGCCTTTTTTTGGGCGCAAAATTCCATGACCACAGGCTGGATGGCAGCTGTGAGATCTTTCTCAGGGACTGCCTGAATTTGTCTTTGGGAAGGTCCTGGCTGAAGAGAAGATCTGTGCTGCGCAGTGAGAGAGAATTCACTGTAGGTTGAGGAAGAAGAGCCCCATGGATAGAGAAAGAGGCCCCTCACTCAAAGTCCAGATGAAAAGAGGGAAAGGGGTCCCAAGATGAATCCTGATGGGTGGGGGGAGATGCATCTCTATGGGTGGAGTGACAGGCCCTATGGTCTGCAAAGGGAGACAAGTCATGCCCCACAGAGCAAGCCACACTGGGGGGCCGGCTGCTGCTCACATAGGGGGAACCATTGCACTCCCCTGGCTCATGCAGAACCTGGGAGGCCTTGAGTGGAATATTGATATATATAGCATCTGACCTTTTCATCTTTGATGCTGTTGGAAGTGGGAAGTGGAACAATATAGAAGCTATATATTTGATCCCAGCTTGGTACTTAGACTGGGCATGGTTTGTTTTGTATCCATTTTCTATAGTAGTAACTAATATCATCCAACTATCCCAGTGACTCCTTGGAACAACAACATATGTAAATTGATAAGTTGTCGATTTTTCTGCTATATAGTAACTTGAACATGCAAAATTGATTGGTTTCCTGTAGTTGGTCAACCAAGTGCAGACATTTTGCAACTAGATGACAAAGACAGTAAAGTCCTACATTGAAATGTTCAACCTCCCCTGGCTTGTCAATTCTGACAGTCACTTGCAGGCTACAGAAAATTTGAGTGCTGTCCATGTATGCTGTGAACAGTTTTCTTTTTCCAAAGATTAAGAGATGTATTTTCTGAATGAATATTACCTACCCCCACCAAATGTTTAAGGGAAATTTCAATTTATTGTCTAATTCTGTTCTCATGCTGTTTGATATTGAGTTTTGGTATATATATTCCATGTCTTTCATTTTGTGCCATGCCATAGAACCCTCCCTCTGACTGTTATTTATATTAGTGGCTGCAGTAAATCTTTGAGTTTCAAGTTGTACAATTGAATAATAAGCTAATTCCATGTGTTCCAGCTGGCCTATGGCCTCAACTAGACATGAATCATAATGATTTTCTTATTTCATCCATTTTCTTTTGATAATGCAATAAAAGCTTTGGCTTTGAATGTATCAGGTATGGTAGATGCTTTGGTGAGTACTTTAGCCTTCTATGTTGGATAGAACACCCATTTAGAAAGCATTGGAGATTTTGTGGTGATTATGTGATGATATGGTGATGGTTCTCGATTATCCTCAATATTTGTTTGTTTTTTCAGAGTTCTTGAATGTGACAATGCTACTGTATGTGGTTTATGACCTCTGTTAACAAATTGCTATGGGCAAATATTACTAAGGATAGATCTCTAAATATATATAGTCTATATAGCCATTGATTATTAGCTGGATACATGAGTACAGGTCACAGGTCACAGATACAGGGGTTAGATTTTTCCAATCCATACCCATAGCTATTCAAATCACTAATCATATACTGTTGGATATATTAAATGGTAATAAAAATTCATGTAATAAGATATATAATAATAATAAATGTAATGATATTCTCCTATTGTTTATATCCATATCCTAGAGTGAAGGCTGGGTAGACTTCAAAAAAAGCATATGATTAGCAAATGGAAAAAAAGAAACTTTATAGTATATGACCTACTAGTATAGGACCAGGCAAAAGGGAGTATATAGGGAACCAATTTGAAATCCTTTAATGATGTCACACATCCAATTGGAATGTGCTGAATCTTCAAGCTCTTCATGAAATTCTGAAGTTTACTAGAGGACTCCACCATTGCCAAGCTATGCATGGTTATTTCAACATTTGCATTAAAAACAACCATTAATGAAAAGCTGCCTTCATTACCCATAAGAACCTTTTCGAATCTACCATCATGTTCTTCAGCCTCACCACCATCTTCCAACACTTTATAAATAACTCCTCCAATAATATAATTACCAAAAAATAGCATATCATCTACATAAACAACCTTCTAATATTCTTCCCTGATGAAGCAGGGTACTGAGAACACATAAAACACATTCTATAGCACATGATGGGATTGGATCTTGAGAAATGCTGCTTCACTACCTCCAAGGTTGGATACTTTGGATTGATTGTCAAACCTAAACAGCTTACCATGAATCTGGTCAAACTTGATGGGATTGCCAGCTGGTCCACAGCCATAAAAGTCAAAGGTGTACATTTATTTTTTGGCTGTGCTAACTTCTACCAACAATTCATTCCTGACTATTCTAATGCTGTCCATTTTATTATTGATATTACCAAGAAAAACCTGCTGGTCCCTACCTGCCAGTCTACCTTTGAAACCCTTGAAACTCTTTTCCTTTCAAAATCTATCCTCTATCTCCTTGACCTCTCTATCCCCTTTGCTATTACAACTTATGCATCCAAGTATGTCTCAGGTGCTGCTATTCTACTCCAAACTAACTCCAATGGTGACTGGCATTCTTGTTCCTCTCACTCTTATTTTTCTCCTTTGCTAAGCTAATCTATGTCATTTGTGACCATGAATCTCTTGCTTTCATTTCCCCCTCAGACCCTGGTATCATTACCTTGATGGCTCCTACTTTTCCATTCAGATCTTTATTGACTACAAGAACCTCATTTACTTTCACAGCCCATGAACAAAGATATACCTACTCTTCCACTTCTGACTCTCTGACTGGTAAGTCAAAGCCAGCATCTTGACCTATTAAGGTCTCACCTATGTGTCCAATGACAGTTAACTCATTAACACCAAATGCTGGTGGCCAAGCCTTGCTTTATATATATGAAAGTATGCATTTAAGAGCACTGCAACTCAACTGGATTAACATCTGTTGCAACCAGATTATGGTTGCTGGATGTGCAAGATTTTTGTGAATACTTAATAAGCTGTGCATTTCCACATGTGGCACATTTGCATGTTTATGACCAATTAACTGATCATTTGTCATTTTATATTTTGATAGAACATCCAAGGATCCAACCATCCACAAACCCTTACACCTGCATTTCTGCAATATATGGAAATGTGGGTATACCCCATGCAACAGATGATTAGAATCAGATACCAGATACCAAACGATATGCATATATAATAAACAATAAATACAATGAATCCCCTGCATTTCTGCATGTTGCGAAAATATGGCAGAACAATATGCAATCACAGAAACTGTCAGAGACGTGATTTTCCTCCTACTACTACTCAGCCTAATGTGGGGAGCGGGAAGGAAATCCCTGAAGGGGGAAGGGAGAGAGCGAGAGGAGAAGCTGCTGGCTTCTGGAACTCCGAGAGCGGGGTTTTGTCACAGCGGCACTTCAGCTTCAGCTTGTGTGCTGCGCCCGAGTTCCAAGTCTAGTTGTCCTGAATTTATGTAGTCATTTGGAACCTATCAGAGGGGGATGAAGGGCCGATGCGCTGACGAGGTGACACCAAGTCAGTCCGAGGGAACTCTGAGGGTTCGGGGATGATAGGGGAGGTTGGTACTCAACACACTCGGGGACAAGTCGGGTAGACTCAGAGTGACTACTGAGCAGTGGTCTACAACCAGGGACGATGATGAGTACAGTTCTATTTTGGAGCTCTAAGTCCGAGGTCAACTTAGGGGGAACAGACAGGAAGGTTGAGTGAGGGAGTCGAGAGGACAAGTGGAATTTAGAGGGCATGGGTATAAAGACAGTGACGTGATGATGAGGGGACGAGACGAGAACACAACGAGATATTTGAACTGAGGAACTAGTGCTACAAAGTCCAGGTTTATATAGTACAATAGAAAGGCAGTGTCCGAAGACCGAAAGCATTGTGCTTGGAGAAAGTACTAGTCCAAGCGACGGCGAGGTACAAGATCCGGGGGAATGAATGGGGGCAGTACCCAAAGATCCAAGTGGTGTAGACACTGGATCTCTAAGGGCAAGCCTAGTACATGTGAGGTTAAGTGAGTGACAGGATAACGAGATGAGCGAGTCTAAATGGGGTAGTCCGTAAAAGGTCATACTTAGTCCGAGTAACCGAATGGTCCAAGTGATCTGAGTGATCTGAGGTGGGACTGATGTCGGGGATCAGGGGTAGTCCAAGTAGCCCGAGATGGGACCGAGGTCAGGAGACTGAGGGTGAACCAAGTAGTCCGAGTGATCCAAGGTGGACCGAGGTAGTCCAAGGTTGGGGCTGGACTTGGTCGAATTCGGGGATATGACAGAAACACTACATGCAATGGTGCTTGAAAGTGGATGGCATACAATGCTCATTTAGGGGGACCTAATCTAATCCACAATAGAACATCTCACACACTAATGATGAATCCACATAACCTGCATTTTATACAGCCAATATGAAACATAATACATACCAGCATGCATTTTCACAACGTGCATGCACACATGCAGGATAGTACAATTACAACCAATGGACATACAGATTGATACCTGCAAGTACATAGATTGTATACAATGTACAAGGCACACCATTGTGTGCACATATGACATCTCCAGATATGCAGGATGCACATAATGTCAACAATGAATCATTAACTCTAGATTAAAATAGATGTAAAAACCATGTATTCCCAGTGCATATAGGAATGTGAATCAACAAATGCCATCATTCCATATAGTATTGTTTGGATGTTGAGGGTACCATCAACTGATCTGTAGTCTCCAACAGCCTCTTCTGGATCAGCTATTCCACCATCTCTCCCCTTTGTGAAACTTCTTTTGCCACTTTATAGGATGTTACCTGACTTACCAGTTGATATGGTCCATATAAATCATCCTCCAAATGGGAAACCATTTGATTATGATTTTGCAGAAATGAGCTCTAGTGATGACAGGAACTACAATACTTGGAACTTTGCAGACTTGGAGATGCCTGCACCATGGGACATGATGAGTCCCATGTCCATGAGATTGAAAGGAATGATTTCCTTCATATCTGAGATGGTGATGTCAACTTAGAAATAGAAGATTAGTAAATGTAGACCAACTGTGTTTTTTCATCCAGGGTTCACTCATGGAATTCTTGTGCGCATTCATGTGAAGTCATAGGGGACTGTTATCCTCATAGATTGTGGTGATGAACATTGTCATCATGACTACACAAGGAGGTTGGTGTTGGTTGCAGGTGCACTGTTGGATAAGTTGGGTAGAGTCTTGAGCTGAAGCAATATTGATGGGCTTGGTATTGTTGCAGATATTTGGGAGGCACTTGCTGAATATTATTGTGTACATGTGGGCAAGCTTGTGAAGTTGGTTGGTACCATTGTAGTTGTCTCACACCAAGGTGTATGTGACTTTAACATAGTCTGCATTCAAGGACGTGGCCATGTCATCAAATTGATATCCCATTCCCATAGTAGGCTTGTGCATTGAAGTGTCTCTCGAATGTTTCTCAACAAGAGTCCACCACAGGACCAGTCAGTGATATGACCATTCTGGAATGACAGCTACATTGGAACAGTTTTTTTTGCTTTTAGTGGGATAAATGGAATCTCAGCAGAATTGAATGATATTTGGCATGTTTTCATTATACAAACAGATACACATATATACATTATGTCAGAGTTTCAAAAAGTTCACACACAGTGCCACAATGATCATGTGACTGTCATTTACAGCTTTGAGTAACACCATTTTTATTGAGTTTAGTATTGGTCATCTACTCTTTTCATGACCTTGGATATTGGTTGTAATGTGTTAATCATGTTTGTATTTCTATATATATATGTGTTCTTGCCTACTGGAATGTGCATATTTCCCCTTGCTTGTGATTTAGCTGACTAGCATTTGCCATGTTAGCTAATTAATCATTACAAAACAGGCTGAACACATGTATAGCATGCTTGCAAATACCACCAATGGGATCTTACAATCATATATAATCTTTCATGGTAATAGAATGCCTTCAAAGAAAACTACCCACCATCTTCGGGCCGAATCACATGACCCAAGGACCATCTGGTAGCCAGGAGTGACTACTATATTCAACTCTACCAAAGCTAACCAAAATTCCTACATGTGGTTCGTTGAGGTTAGGGTATTGTAACAGTTTTAAAGTCATTCTAAAGGCCAAAGGTGTTGCCAGAGAACTCCAGTTTGGTTCTCTTGGTTTTTCCCTTTACAAGTCAGTGGGATTGTTCCTGAACCAATGCTAGTGCCTTGGTCAGTTTCCACTTCATTTTCAATTTCCTAATGCTTGATGCTTGACTTTTGGGTTGTTTCATTAACTAAACTATTATCTTCACTCTAATCACTTGTTGATATACAAACACAAATTAGTTCATGATCAAGTTCTCATGCCATTACATGCCTTCATCTCTGACATTGCATAGTGCCCATTACCTTTCACAGATCACTCTGTTCCTTCTCCATAGCAGAGTCTTGCCCAGTCAAGGACTTCCTTTGCCACCCATACATGGCAACTGTAAGCACAGGAGGCAATCCCCTATCCACATGACAGAGAGAAGTCAGGAAGAGTATTGAAGTACCCAATTAAAGTACCCACTCTGGTTGATATAGAACCTGCACAGCTAGCATGTGAAGAGGTTGACCCTCCTCCATCCACTATAAGATTCCTTTCTCTCCTATCTGAGGAGTTAAGGCCAAACCTGTACATATTGCCAAGAGACTCTCAAGGGCTTTTAATAGATTCCCTTCAGACCCTTGTAGTCACATTCAAATTGGGAGATCCCAATGCCTCGTTGCTTTCCTTGATTATGCAGGAGTCACCCATCCAGACACACTTTTCCAACCCCAATGATCTTGCCAACCTTCCAGAACCAACAGGAACCCATGTTTCCAGACTCTTCTCCATGCTCCACTGCACTCCTTCATTGTCATACATTCGGTCCTTCCTGAAATTATTTGATGGTGGAACATGGCCCCAGCTTTAATCCACCACCACATCTCACCCAACTATATTGTGTCAAACTACATATGTCTCATAGTATTCCCTGGTGGACCTAAATGTACAGCACCCACTCCAGTACCCCAAACAACAGGGTCAGCAAGACCATAATCCACTTTTTGCACACTGATTTCTATTACATCATTGTGCAACATATGGTACTGCACATAGTACACCTTTTTTTCACCTGTATTCCATCTGTCCTACAGATCCACAATGCCAGATGTACTTGGGTGTCCAGGACCCCCTTCACCTCTCTTGTGCTACACCATCATGAGTCTGTCAAGGTATGTGTGGTCTCATGCCATGCATCAATGTAGGTGTCCAAGATTCTACTGTTTGATACACTGCACCACACAGGTGTTCAGGATGCCCTCATCCCCTCCTCATACTAGGTTTAACAGATTCCAAGATGCACCTGATTGGTCAGATATGCCTACTGCATCATGCATGGGCATCCAGGACACCCTTATCCTACTTCCTACTGGTACCGGTCCTGCCCCTGATTCATCCAAGCACCTATCTGTCATTCCCTGCATCACACAGGTGTCCAGGATGCCCTCATGCCTCCATATGCTGCTTAAAACCAATGTGCATATTGTATTTCCTGCCCTACATCATATGAACATCCAGGATATCCTAATAGACATTTAGGTCAATGGGCACTGGTAACATCCTGATCCATGACATTGGTGCCATATTTCTAAATGTTCCCATGTGTCACACTGGAGTCTATGCCTCCCTTTATAACATTTGGTACCTAAAATATTTCAGGTTCTTCAGCCAATTTATTTCTGACTGTTGCCAGTAAGTCCAGGCCACAATCATTATCTTATCTCATATTACATCTCCCTTGCTGGCAGCATCACATGAGCTGCTCTTCACTTTCCTTTGGCTAATCTGCTTTTTCTTCTTTACTGCTATGATCCCATTTGTCCTATAGTCTACTTGTTGGTGAGCAGCAATCACTCCAATCAAGGCAATCAGAGCATATCCAGATGATTGGGACATTAACCCAGTCCAACTCACCCTCTCTGAGTTTGTGGAAGAAGCTGTGCCCTACTATACCATATCACAAAATGGCAATTATGATGATGAACTCAAGTTTCTCAAATTCACCTTGGCCAGTCAATGTGGCTTGGACATGGACAATCAGTGTTCCATCACTCTCAATTGTATTCAAGGATTGCACAGTATTGATCAAATCACCACCTCATGTGACTATGATTCCTTGATAGGAACCATGAAGACTCTCCCATATAGTGTTCCTCTAACCATGTGGCCTATCCCTTCATTCAGGAATACACTCAAGTCCAATAACCATGTCATATCTGTGGCTTTCAACAACCAGGTGCATTTTTTCTCTTATTAATATGCAAATACCAATATTCACAGACTTTGTGCCACCACTTAGAATCAACCAATACATGTGCTAATGCATACCATCCCTAACTTGGGTTGGAAAAGGTTGCCAATTGCTCTGCAATTCATATTTTCTTTCCAAGAATGTATCATCCATCTGATACAAGAAAGATACCATTACAAAATCTTGAGGCCATCTACAATGACTGTCTACATCCAATCATCACTTAAATGAAGCCTCTTCTTGTGACTCATTGGCCACTGACCTATCAGGTTGCTCTCAAATAGAGCCATAAATGAGCAGGCCAACTGCATCTGGGTTCACTGGACATTCCAGTACATTTACTTGCAGACTCTACAAGGTCCTATGTAAGGCCTTTGACACATATGCAAGCTACATTCTTCAACATCCCACTCAGGTATTAACAATAAAAGATATCCTCATTGTCTATAATCCTCATAACTTTGAAGCATTTTGGGAGGAGATGGAGGACCATGATGAATATGAGCAGGGTTTTGAAGTGCTCTACTTTTTGTGGTGAGAGTAGAATATGCAGAGAAAAATCCATTGGTGGAGATATAGTTTATAACTGCAGTGAGATGGAATTCAAAAATAGGAATGAACAGTGAATGCACTTTCAATTCAACAATGTCAATGCTAACTTCTCTGTTTGTAACTTTGGTGATGCTCACCACAGCAGACTTTTCATTGTAATGCAGGTTGCAAAAGATAGATCCTTGTTAATTTACAGGAATGTAGCCAATGCTATGAAGACAGCATAACATACCCTGAATGTGACATCAAGATACATAAAAATCAATGTTGTTGGTTCCAGTATGAAAGAATTAGTTATCAATAAGGGCTTGAGTGCTTGATTACACCCACAAAATGTAAAGGACTTGCATTGTATAGAAACCTATTGAAGTGAATGGTCTGTTGATCCAGATGGTCATCGACAACATTTGGCCTTCTGCCAGGATAGCACCACATGCTGATGTTATTTGTATGTCTCTGTTCACTTGCTTAAAGAGGAAGGTAGTGATAAGAGATCAAGGTGTGAATTCACACACTTCTATAAGGAACCACTATTTCATGTATATAGTAAAAGAAGGATCTTATTGCATGGTTCAATGGTTCAAACCATGGTTTCCATTCCCTCCTTTCATGCCTCAACCAATGGGCCATCATAAAGGCCTCCTAGGCTTTTTATTGGCACCATGCATATTATTAATCCAGGCATGTGGGTGGAGGACAGGTGGCTTGCAAGTGTCACATATGGGTGAAGTTTAGGTATCTTTTTGAACTCTTCTACTAAGGCCAAGAGTTGTGTGATCATTGGCATCCTTTTGTTTGACACTCTTTCTAATTGTCATGGTGAGCCAGGCTACCTACTCAGATGTCAAGTTCAATGCATCAAATTAACCATCCCAGATTATGCAAACAAGGGCAGGCAGTTGATCAAATGGGAAGTGCTCCCGATTCATGCCTAGAATGCCTTTCTTCACTCTTGTTTAGCTGTATGAGATTTCTGTGCAACCAAAGCATTTGTATTGTCAATATGCATGGACTGCCTTTGATGTGTGACATGCATACCTGGTACTTTTTGATGAAATATTCATCGTTCTAACATCAAGCTCATACCCTATGAATCCCCATTGTTGGACAATGGTTTCTCATTACCTTGTCAGAGTTACATAGACTAGTCTGTGATCATGTTCTCCTTTTTGCTATCTGGCCCTCATGAGATATACTCTATGATGGCCATGTTGGGCTCTGTGCTGTTATGAAGTGTTTAAGTGGCTAAAGCAACTGAGTGCTCCAATAAAAGGTCTTCCATGCATCTGTCAGGTCTTTTGATGACAATGGTCAACTGGCTGAACCTGATATGCTGGCAGATCAGTTGAATAGTTGGCTTGATATCTCCTTAGCCAGATGGGATCAGTATGAGCATCTCCAGCAATGAGTCTGACATGCACGTTTGATTCCTGAATTAAAGTCTGGTTATGAGAGAGTGGGATGTCACAATCAAAACCAAAGTTGAGCACCATACCATTATGAGGACCTCAATGGCATGGCATATTTCATGAGAAACATGACAATCATCCAAACAACCCAGAGCTTTGACCATAATGAGGTCCAACATCTGTTGCATGATGTGGGCATTGCAACGAAGCAACATCTTTGGCTGAGTTTCAGTCATTGTTCATCAGCACAAGTGACAGTGAGCTTTCGTGATGCCCACCTGGAAAAACTGACTCAACACTGGAACATATATCTGTTGGTGCCAGTGTGAGCAGGTGCTGAAATATTCAATATTTGGCAAAAATGAACAGAAATGTGATGACAATGTCACATTTCTGTTCATGTTTGCTGGTGGTGACTCAAACAAGGGTGGAGGGTGTGTGCAAGCAAGTGTGCATACATGCACATGGAAGTGGGATGTGTCAGCAGGGTGTGCAGGGTCAGTGGGTCTCCGTCATCATGGAGTAAGCAAGGATAGGGGAGGAGGATGAGGAGAAGGATGGCAATGGCATGATGGGAGCAGTTGCATCTTTATGGGGGGGGGGGGGGGGGGGGTAGGGGTGGGGGGGGATGTGGAAACCAATGCCAACAA
>JBBPRK010000730.1:0-18430 GCA_038093075.1 Boletus patriciae
CGTATCTACGCACTTCTGTCAAACTCATGCGAGCAGGAATATTCCAGCGGCCAACCCGATCGGGAATCCTCGGCGCGGCGCTACTGCAAGGCGCGCTGAGTTTGAAAATTACGATTCAGTGCTCGCGGCCGATTCCTCCATCTGTCCCATCGCGCATCGTTGCCCAGCTTCTCGACATTCGCCACGCCTGCAAGCTCCGTTCATCTCCTTGATCCACCGCCAACCGTGTACTACACAAACATGGCATGTGGTTGCCTCCATCATCCGGTCTTGGTCAACTTGGTAGGGAATCTTCCGTCCACTGTCATGTATTAATACCGATCACACATACATGGAAGTACACTAGCACTGGATCTGCCTCGTGGGCCATTTCGGGATAAACGCTGACACTATGGACAGGTGAGATCATTTCACCGCAACTCAATCGACCTACCTAGTCTTACCGACACCCTTTATCTACCGTTTTTTGCCTCGTGTAGTATCATCGCTTTAATGCTACCCGGCTTCCTTTACAAGTAAACAAGCTGCTCGATCGCTATCAATTGGTCACAGTGGCGTAGCTTACATCTGTCCATTGTCCAAATTGTCCAGCGCGAAATCTCGTCAAAACGCCACCCGGTTCCTCGATGAGCAACGAGGATAGTGCGTCTTCCGTCTCCTCGGAAAATGATGTATTAGCCTTTCAGCTAACGCTAGCATCAGATCAGATCGATGCCCAAATACCGACCGCCACGGTCAAAGTCAGAAGCCAACGTGTGCGTGGACCGCTGACGGTCTCTTTGCCGTTGGAGGTCTGAGCGACACTGGCTGTACTTCCAGACCAGCAATATCGCGCAAAACAATCCTCGCATACCCCGCTCCTTGTCTCGCCTGCTCTCTCGCGTGCACGGTCAACGACTGCACATGCCAGGCAAGCGGGCCATTGGGGATCAGTTGTCATACTGGAGTTTGCAGGGTAGCCCTGGGTGGCGATGATAAACGTCTGGTCGAGCATCGCCTGAATTTCTGAAGAATTGTAGGAGACTTGGAGAGTAGATGTGTTAATCACAGGTGCTTCGTCATTGTAAGGAGGACCGCCGTTCGCGAGATATATGACGAGAGGCGTGCTCTCGTTTGCACTCGTCGTGTTGCATCCAAAGAAGGTCGGCCTCGTGCTGAGGTTCTGTGCAGTGAATTCCCCAAGAGATGTTGGCACAGGAGGGAACGAGTACGCTGATGAGAGCAACAGGGTCCGATTTTGTGTAGCCTGGTGACTGGTGAGCGCTAATAACCTATGTATGAAATGGCGACTCACGATCAACGAGCTCCCATCGGCGAAATTGTTGACATCTGCGGTCTGTGGGGTGTCAAGCTACCAGCGACAGCAGGGCTAGCACTGCACTCACAGCATCAATTGCCAATATAGTATCCAGGCCACGAGCTTTCACGAGCAAGGGTTGTATCGGAATGATTTCCCCATCCTCGCCACCATCCACAAGGCTGAGGTCCGTCTGGTTTGATGCTATGAAAGTCTCCGGAGCGACGCCGTAAAATGGATTCGGCCACGATGCAGCATCGAGCTCGGTACCCGACTCTGGCAGGAGCGAGGTTAGCAAAGAAAGCTCAGAACCGATGGTAGAATCCAGGGTGTTCTAATGTTCTTAAGTCAGCGGACGGCAACACTAAACGTTGAACCTACAGTGATGTTGTATTCATTGAACAGCTCAGAAGAGGTCCCAGCCACCAGCGCTGACTGGTCATAGTTGGTAATGCAGATGCTGTTATTCCTCGTGCCCAAGTACTTTGTTGGCGCGAACGCGGATAACATGGGGTCAAAGGAGCCCATCTCGACTATGTTCCATGTTAGTGTCAACAGCCATGAACGGACTGTTTATACTGACAGACATTGAACTCAAATATAGGATTGGAGATTGGTATGTAATCGCCAGATATAACGTCCGACGTATTTTGACCCGGTGCAGAGAGGTCTGACACGACAATTGGAAATGGAATCGCGTATGATGTGAACGATTCACTGATGTTTGTTAGTAAGTTGCCATTTCACCTGTCGCTCTGTACTCAAACACTCACGTTTCGGCGACTGATGACCACAGAATCCCCGCGCCATGGGTGTAGGATTCATCGAAGAAATTCGATGAGAATGTGCCGTTAACGAAATGTCTTGCCAATCCACGCGCCCAAAAGTCGGCAAACGTCACGGCATAACCAGCGTCGTACTTTCCCCGCAATTCCTCGACCAGATCAGTGAGGTACTCAGTAACAGTGACGGTATCGGAACTAGGCGTGTCGAGGCTGTATTCAGCGTTCCATCCGCCCCACGAGTTGTTAGCGACAGTGGAGTCAGGGTATCCGAAGATGAGCTCCTGAATTGTTGGGAAGTTGGCTTGTGCGAGGGACGTCAAAAGCCACGACCCTCCCGACAATCCTGCTAAGTACGTTGCCGTTTGAAGCAATCCCCCTAAACCGGCGCTGTTTGAGGAGGTGTTCCTCCCATCCAGGGCATTCAGTACGCCTGCACCGAAAATTGCGGCCCGGTAACTCCCTCCGCTCGTCGCGATGCCCAGGTTAGGGGTCTGCGAGCTGGACCCGTTCAGGATGCTGGATACGTACGAAGGCAGAGTGACGTTGGTGGCCTCGACGTTGGCAAGGTAGGTTTTCCAGGCTTGCGGGATGACTTGCGATTGGCGAGCTTGGACATACGCGGCTTCGGAGGTGGAGAGGGTTTGATTTCCAGGCGATCCCGCCATGCGAACGAGGGTGAAGTCCTGTGGACAGGCTCCTGCCACTGGGGTGTACGCCTGCGAGGCAATGCCCTGCGCTGCGACTAGCCATGTTGGAAACGATAACAGACAAAGCCAGGTGATATCGATTGTCAAGCGCTGCGGCATCACGTTTAGGAGGGCAGGGAGATGAACGGGAAGAGGGGGTGAAGGTCACTACTTGGCTCCCCTGTTAAATTCTGAATTCTGAAACGGCCCACGCTGCTGCCACGCATAGTGGGGTGATTTGGGGCGACCGAGGCAGTACTGACACGTTGTTCTGACTCCTTGACGATGATACAATGGTTACGATTGGTTAGGCGAGTTCCTACCTGCGCTCGGTCAAGATTTAGGGGAATGCAGACCACTGAGTACTGAACATTCGAGCTCAGTTGACCTCGGATGAATTTAGAGAATATTTTCTGTAAATCGGATAACCGTCACACAAAAGCTAAAATTTACAGATCGTGGATGTTCAAGTTGACATTGATGAAAAGGAACTGGAGGGCCTGCACTGTAACCGACTCGAGTAGTTTCTGAGCGAATCCGCGGGCGCAAGCGCGCCGTTCGAGAAGGAGTGATACGGTCGAGAGACGACCAACAGTGAGGGGATGGGACTCCGGAAATCGACAAGGGCGACGGGAGATGCGATGGACAAGCCAGCGCAGCCCAGCGATCAACTACGGCCTACGAAACCACCAGACAAAGCCAAGGTCACTTGGCACAAACCTCAAGGGCAACGGGTCGACGAACAGCGCGTCGCACAACGAACCTAGCGAGATCGTCAGAATACCCTGCGGATGCGACGGGCAACGACGAGCGTCGTCCAGACGCACCCACAGAGCATCCGGCACACGAGGTTTGGCGCCGGGGGAGTGCGCAGGGAACGGGAGGGAATTTAAACGGCAACGGGCTGTGTCCACCAACGAGATGCATCGAGAGAGAGCGCGGGGCACAGGAGACAGCGATAACCTTCGAAGCGTGTACACACTGCCAGCTAGTCTGGTGACTAACTGCCAGCAGTGTCACTGTTATCGTTTTCTCAGGAATCCGGAGCGGGGATTCCCGGACTGCCGTTGAGATGGCGTAAAAAGGGGTGATGGTCAATTACGGAAGCTCGTCAACCTCGCCTCATTTCTCTTCAGCTGACCACCGCGATCCACCCACCGGTCGTCCACCCTTATCTGTACGGACATCCAACTTGGTTACTCTCTTCCTTGTCTGACTGGCAGGGCTTTTTATCAAGCAGATCTTCGAGCATTCATCGCTCGTGCTCCGCCCCACGGCGCTGCGCACGAAACTGTTCACTGGATATACTCTAGTTTGGACAAGGAGTCATGGCTCCACCAGTAGCTGTATACGTTGTTGCAGCTGTCGTAGGTGTAGCAGCAGTGTTTGCGTTCAAAGAGGTGTGTTCATTTTTCGCCCTCTGCATCCCCAACGGAGAAACACGTGCACTCACACGCCCCTCATCTTCGCTTCTCCCCGCCCTGCTCTCGTTACCCTCCAGTTCGTTTACGAACCGCATATAGCCCCCACCTTGGAAGCATGGGCTGAAGACTTTCTTGAGCGGAGACGCGCGGCACGCAACAGACGTGCAAGCGCCGTTCCTGTGAGGACGTCTCGTCGTCGCAATTCGTCCTCTCCCTCCAATTCGTCACATCACGACAATGATCCTCCGAGACCCCAGGGTGGTGATAGAGCACCGGGGCCCAACGATTTACCTGTAGATGCGTTCGAGCTAGAAGCGCTCCCTTCCAGAGAGGTAGACGAATGGCGGAACGAGGTACTCAGAAGCCAGGAAAGGACAAACAACGGTCTGAGAAGGCGAACAACGAGTCGACTCAGGGATGAATTTGAGGGTTTCGACATCTTGAGCACAACTTTAGACGAGGTGAGTGCCCGATCTAGCTGTCTTTGCATCCTGGCGTCCTCAATCTAGTTGTCAAGTCATTCACATCTCTTACACACACACCACTCGCATCGACACACGTGATCTCGAATGTTTCCTCTCCAATCACAGCTAGCACCCTATCGCTGCCTCAGACGCCGACTCGTCGCTGCCGGTCTGGATCACAGTCGACGACTACACAAGGGGATGTTAGTGCATTATTCATAGCTCCAAACTCTCCGCCCTCCCCTATCCACGAGATGCCAGTGATGTCTCCGAGGACGGAACACCCGGACTCCGCTGTTGCGACACCTCGCCCACCCACCGATAGCGACCACCCTGACGTCACCCTTCCAACCCCCCTTGCAATTCCCATCGCTGACCGTCGTTCACCCCCAATTGAGGGTGTTCCACACCCATTGCCATTCACCCCAACTTACCAAGTCGTGGCTGATGATTCTCCATTCGGACCCCTCCTTCCAGACACGCCCCGTTCAAGCGCAGAGATGTATGGAGAGAGGCCCTTTTCCCCGATTACGAGGGTGATGGGATCTTCGTCTGGCTATGTGTCTGCCACTGGGTCACAGGGGACACTCTCATCCAGGGCTAATTCTATGAGTTCCACCCGAACGCTTGGAAGTTCTGGAGTACTCAGGAGACGCAGCGGACTCGCGAATGAAGTGGTGATGGCTGGATCCGACGACGGCAGCGATGAAGAAAACCATCCGTACAATTCCACGACTACTTTCACACTGGCAAACCCGGGTCTAGGAACGAGTGAATCGGTCATTTCTTCTCTCTCAGAACGGTACCCAGCTCCACCTACACCCCCTGTAATCATTTCCCCACCTGCATCTTCTGTCGGTGTCATCTCAGCACCTTCATCGCCCCGCAGTGGCGGTTCAGAGGTTGTGGTGCACCTTGATGCCACAGCCACAGAACCGGACTCCTTCTCTCCACCCCTCCCCCAGACACATTCTTCTCTACCCTTGCTTCGGCTGCCCTCAGATTCGTTGAATCCAGGTCTGATATCTCGATCAGGATCCTCGGCACATTCAGCAACATCTGAAGCTCTCTCTTACGCCTCTTTCCTTTCCCCGATGCCTATCAGCCGTGGTGCCTCCGAGTCCGAAGGAGACGAGTTCTTGTCGGTCGCCAGCGACGATAGCGATTGGGGTGCGTCGCCTGTGACTCCAAGCAGACCTGCGGAGCCCGTGCAGGATAGGGCGAATAATCCATTCCTCGACTTTGAGCATCTAACGCACGATGCCAGAGGCAGTGGTTCCGAGCATGGGGACGGGAGCGAAGGGAGTGAGGTACTTGTTTCTGACCTCGGACAGGAAGGCGGGAGCGAGGTGGGCAGCGACGAGAGTTGGGGGAGTGCGAGAAGGTACTAGATTGGGATATCTGGGTAAGTCGAGCAAAGCAAGCAGATACAGATGCGCTCTGGGGCTGATACACGGTGGCCCCTCGATGACCTGCGCTTTACCCATTGCTTTGCTTGCTTGAGATGTGTTGTGTTTTTCTTTCGGGTAAATTTTGGCCAATCTGCTGTGTTTTTGCTTAGTTTGCTGTCTGGTTTGTTTTTGTCATGTACAGTACTCGTGTTACCAACTCGAACTATCTAAGTTGGCGCAACCACCTTACAACTGTGTGGATTTATGATCGTTGTGCAAGTGCTGCGTTGGTTGACGTTGCTATGAGATGCCTGTAGGTCTTTGATCGGTTGACGTGCACCCCCGAACATGCTCAATGCAAAGGTTTTCACTAATGACTTGGATGTATACAATTACGTCGAAATATAGCGCAATTATATACTTTGAGCAGATTGCGATCTATGATCCGTGCTTCTATCAATGGTTCGCGGGTATCTTCAATTTAATCCTTGCGTGCTCGCTTCTTGGAAGAAGTCCCGTTCTGCATATCGACGTCTTCGTTCGCCGCGGTGAAATAGTCCAGAGATCCCTTGGGGTCAGCCTTGATCGTCTTGTCACCTTCAGTCCAGCCGGCGGGGCAGACCTCTCCGTGCTTGTCCTGTAACGCCGGATTACGAGCCGGTCCACGTACAAAATGATCCAACGAACCGTAAATTGGAACGCCTGCAACAGACGGAGGGTCTCATCGACCGAACGACCGACCGGCAAGTCATTGACCGTGATTTGCCTAGAGCCACACATAAGCCGCTCCGAACGCACGTCGGCCAGAAGACGTCATCGCATACCTTATGATGCCCTTTGGATCGATAATGAACAGACCGCGGAGAGAGATACCCTCTTCCTCGATGAGAACGTCGTAGTCGCGCGAGATCTGCATGTTCCTGTCGGCGACCAGAGGGAGTTTCAGGTCGGGCCCGAGACCGCCTTGCTTCCTTGGCTGTTGCCCCCACGCAAAGTGCGAGTACTGCGAGTCGGTCGAGACGCCTGGTAAATCGTGAGCAATTGTTATCATTCACCCTGCGTAAGAGAACGGCCTACCGAGGACGACGGCGTCTAGCTGCTGGAACCGAGGAAGGGCGTCGTTGAACGCAAGGATCTCGGTGGGGCAGACGAATGTAAAGTCCCTGTGTGACCGTTCAGCTTATTCCAGCGGTCGTTCCAAGATTGTTTGGAAACCTACATTGGGTAAAAGAAAAGAACGACCCTGTAAAAAACGAAGCTGAAGCCGAAACTGCTACCTCGATCGAACGAGACCTACCATTTTCCCAGGTAGTCTGCGAGAGAGATGTCTTTGAACATGCCCTCGACGACGGCTGTGGCCTTGAAAGCAGGGGCAGGACGTTGAACTCGAGCGACCATGGTGACTAGGGATCAAGGAACAGTAAAAGCAAAAGTAAAAAAGGTCCCGATCACCGCTCAATTTATTTCGCGTCGAGACGCGTTATGTACGCTTATTTTGTTCTCCCCAAATTTGGCTCCGCAATGTTTCACGCCTCCTAGATCTCGATACCAACCGGGTGCGTGTTCTTGAGGTGCTGATGTTCCGCAGGCATCGTCACTCTTGTGATTATTTAACCAGAGCGGACCGATACGTGCGATCATCGACTCGGATTTCCGATGGTAAACAACAGCCCCGCGAAATCAATCATAGTTAAGGGGGTGCACTGGTGCAGTAGCTGAACGTGCATTCAAGTCGCCGAAACGGTGTTCGACTTGTTGGAAGAGATCACGGAACCCCAATCTCGGACCAAGGTTACAACTTCCGAGCATTTTACTACTGGATTTTTGCTAGTTTTTCTTGTATCCGCGGTCTGTTTTGCCAGATCCTCAGTGAGTGAGTCAACTGCTTCCCCTCGGAAAGGTATAAGCTGGGCTGCTCTTCAACCCACCGTGTGCCCAACAATGGAAATGCAAACTCTCACAGGACGCTCTGGGGCTGGGATCTAAAGTTCACAGCGGCGGTGAAGCCTGACACAGAACCGCCCGACACACCGTATGGGCTCTCCCCAGGCGATCTATGCAGGAAACGTTTTCCACCTAAGGTCTACTATCCCCCGTGCCCGGCTCAGTGATATTTGGCATCCATGGCTCTAATTTGCGGAAAGGAGTCGTGCATGCAGGCAGAGCAGCAGACATTTTTTGCCACTCCCCAGAATCTTGGGCCGCCATGTGGGACGGCGAAATCTTCGCCAAAGGAAAGGCGAGAGTAGACGTGACAGTGAAATGGGCGGACAAGGGTGGGCTAGCATTTTGGCAGCTGCGATGGTCAGTTGTGGGATTATAGATTCAGATCGAACGGTGGAAGGATATACTCAAATCCATACTACTTTGTGCTCCTCGAAGGAAGTAAAGTTCTCTAGCTTTGTACTTAGGTACCGGTTTGACGTCAACAACGCCAAATACCTAACGGCAGACCAGTCCTCCAGAACTCGTACTCGACCCGAATTGGCGGCAATCCTACATGCCCTCGTCTTGCTAACTGCGTTCTCATTAAATTTCCGATATGCCCGAAAGGATCATCGATGCGGACGAGTCCTCCACTGGCCATTCACCGCAGTCAGTCACAGAGAAGATAGACGACTCACGTGCCGCACCGGGCAACGTTGCCGAATACAGTCGGACGAACGTGAACGCGAGGCAGGAAATCGAAAAGGATGCAATCGAAGGAGATACTGACGCTGAGGAAGGAGAATCAGAAAGTGGAGAGGACGATGCCAAAGAAGAGTCATTGGATGTGGGGGTGGAGCACGACCATGATGACGATGGTGGGGAGGAAGAAGACGAAGAAGAAGGGAACGAAGAGGAGGACGGAGATGATGAGGATGTCGAAGACGAGGAAGAGGAAGAACCCTCCCTCAAATATGAGAGAATGGGCGGCGCGGTCGGTGATCTACTCAAGAAGGACTCGGCGTCTGCTCTTGCAGTTTCCAACAAGTGTCTGGTATGTCTCCTGTCGAAACATTAGTTGGTGTATTGTACCTCATCGTGGTCCTAGGCTCTTGGAACCCATGGTGGCATCGTGCACGTATTCAATCTAGCTGGGGAGCGTACCAAGTCTTTCAAACCTCACCAAGCATCTGTGAGCGATATAGAAATGGACAGCACTGCAGATTTCGTTGCGACTGCATCGATTGATGGTGAGAGGCTCATCGTCGTCAGACTCAACTTACTGATTTGCCAGTTACCAGGGCAGGTCGTCGTGCACTCATTGTCTACGACCGAATCCTACGTCTTTGACATGAAACGACCGATACGCACCGTGGCGCTTGAACCTCACTTCGCCAAGAGGGCGTCTCGCGCGTTTGTATGTGGAGGTATGGCGGGGACGCTGGTTCTACGAGAGAAAGGCTGGCTTGGTCATAAGGAGACAGTTCTTCACTCAGCAGAGGGTCCCATATGGCACGTACGATGGAGAGAACACTTCATTGCGTGGGCAAACGACCTTGTGGGTTCTTTGATTGTCTTACCCTGTCACCATTCCACTAACGTTTATTACACACTTCAGGGAGTCAAGATATACGACACACAGTCCCAATCTCGCATCACCTTCATCGACCGACCATCTGATAGTCCTCGAGCCGACCTTTTTAAGTGCACTCTGTACTGGCAGGATGACTTCACGTTACTTATTGCCTGGGCTGATCACATCAAGGTTGCGCGAATACGCTCGCGTCCCTCAGGTGGCCCAAAACTTCCACCCTGGATTGTCGAGGTCACAGCTGCATTTCAGTTGGACTGCATGATCTCTGGTATCCTTCCACATCCGATGTCCCCGCAACACTTGCCCCCAGAGAATGGCACCACTCCTTCTGCTATTGCATTGACCTCATTCCTGATCCTTGCGTACGAACCCCCAGACACATATGGCGACGAGATGACGGACGATCGTAATCGTCAGGCACGGAAGACCGCAGAACGTCCTGAATTACGCATCATATCACGTTCTGGCGAAGAGCTTGCCGCCGATGCCCTCAGCGTAACCAATTACCAATCATGGGGTTGCAACGACTATATCCTAGCTGAAGTCAGTCCAGTCGGTACAGACGGCGAGCGGTGCTGTGTCGTCGTCAGCCCAAAGGATATTGTTCTTGTCCGACCGAGGGATCGCAAGGACCATATTGCTTGGCTTGTCGAACATAAGCGATACGAGGAGGCCCTTGATGAAGTGGAGAAACTGGGCGAAGACGAGCGTGCTTCGGAAACGCCGGATTCTATGATAGATCCTGTCCAGATCGGTGCTCGTTACATCAACCATCTCATCGGCGAAGGTGTGCCTATCCTTCCTTTCCTTGTTGATATCCTACCTATTTCGATTTTAAAACAGGCGACTTCGCCAAAGCGGCTCGGTTGTGTCCCAAGGTTTGTGGCCAGAATGTTCGAAAATGGGAGGAATGGATATTTGTGTTTGCACAAAAGTACCAGTTGCAGGTAGGTTGCTAACCACGATTCTGAGAATGGTTGATTTAGATTTTCAGACAATCATTCCTTACATCCCTACAGCTGCTCCACAGCTTGGACACTTGGTGTACGAGATGATACTTGGTCATTTCCTGAGCCACGATAAACTGGTCAGCATACACGGGTAGACGTCGCATTCCATGTTACTTATCTTTGTCATCACAGGCCTTGCTTCGGATGATCAGGGAATGGCCAAGCTCTATATATGACATCTCCGCGGTCATTGTTGCAATTCAATCGGAATTAGACAGGACTCCATCGTCATCGTCCTCCGCAGAGCTACTGAAGTCGGACGCCGTCCTGTTGATGGAGTGCCTTGCTGACTTGTGAGAATGTCTGCCCATATATTTTCCCATCTCCACTGATCATAATCATCCAGGTATACTTCAAATCGACAATATGGCAAAGCTCTGCCTTACTTCTTGCGGCTACGGAGACCAAATGTCTTTGACCTCATAAGAGAGCATAATTTGTTCACTGACGTCCAAGACCAAGCACTCCTTCTCGTTGAATTTGACCAAGAACTCAACGAAAAACGCAAGCAAGAAGGCCATGAAAGCGCTTCAAGTCCATGCGAGGCGATCACATTACTTGTGGATCATACTCACTCGATACCGGTATGTCGTTTCATTCCTGCTGCTAAGCTACTTTAACCCTGTTCATCGACAGGCGGGACGTGTTGTACAGCAATTACACCCTCGGCCAGCGTACTTGTTCCACTATCTCGACGCTTTGTTTAAGAAAGATCAACATCTGGCATCTGACTTTGCGGATCTTCAAGTGACCCTTTTTGCCGAATATGCGACGTCGAGGTTGATTGAGTATCTGAGAGCGAGTAGCTACTACAACCTCGAAGGGGTAAGCGCGTCCTCCGTTGTTGTAGTGTGGGATTACCAACACCCGACAGGCATATAGTATCTGCAGAAGTCGTGACTTGGTTCCAGAGATGGTCTTCCTTCTTGGCCGGATGGGCAACAACAAGAAGGCATTGACGCTGATCATCGAGCGTATCGGTGACGTTCAGCAGGTGAGTATCCCAAGGCACCAGAGTGATATTTCTTGACAACCCCCTCCCTAGGCCATCGAGTTCGCCAAGGAACAGAACGATGACGATCTTTGGGAGGATCTCCTCAGATACGCAGAAACGCGACCGAGTACGTTGAACTCCCGTTCGTTCGTCTCTTTTCCTAAGAATTGCCTTGGTAGCGTTCATCCGTGGACTGCTTGAAAACGTCGGTGCCGAGATAGACCCAATACGACTGATTCGTCGGATCAAGAATGGCCTTGAAATCCCGGGTCTCAAGGAAGCCCTCATCAAGATCCTTCACGACTTCCAGCTACAAATATCATTGCTAGAAGGCTGCCAGGCGATCCTGAACTACGACTCTACAGGCCTTGCGAGCATACGACAAAAGGGCCAGAACTCTGGTTTCTTCTTTGGTGGTTCGTCGTTTCCGATGTGCCGCTGCTAGCTGACTCACGATCTGCTGACAGTCGCTCCAGCTGGGGCCTCTTGTCTACTGTGTGCCGAGCCGCCACAGCGTTCACCGCAGGACCTTCTACTGCTGTTTCTCTGCAGACACGTCGTGCACGCCAACTGTATCGACGGCGTGGACGACCTCCCGCGGTACATGGAGAGCAGCCTCGACGCCAATCCTCGCTCCCGACCCGCGCACGAAGTCAGCGCGAAGATTGCATTGTGAGTATGCCCGTTATTCTTTTATGGCGTGGTCGTGCTGACTTGTTTCGTGGTGCAGCGCGTCGGTCGTGCGCGCCAAGGTGCGGCAGGGGTGTCCAATATGTCACCGGAGGGGCGAGGGGACGTTGGTGTAGCGGTAATGGGACTGTCTGGATTTGATCTCATTGGGGACGCTCTACATTCTATACCCGTTGTAATTTTCTTCTTCCTCAGAGGAAATTTCGTCTGTTCACAAGGATCGGTTGCTTGTGAACCTTGAAGTCCCACGCTACCATATATGGAAGGTGCACACTACCGCATTTGGTTGAGGGTAACCATATAAAGCAATTCGGCGTTCAGGTCTCCCCAGGATAAAGCAAAAGTGTGTTCACGGCTACCCTTGCCTCCCTTAGTATAGTGCACCCTTCGGGGTTGCACACGATAAAATTGGAACGATACAGAGAAGATTAGCATGGCCCCTGCACAAGGATGACACGCTTTTCCGGAGTGGTAGACCTACGGGTCTCAATATTTATTGTTCTTTTTTTGCTTTGAATCCCAGACCGCTACTACTCCTTGATGTCGTCAGGATATGACTCTCATTTCCCTCGCTCTCTTTATCAGTTGATTCATTCACCTCCTCGGAAGGGTCGGGAGGTAGATGTCATTGCGTTGGCGTATACGGTGGGCCTCATGCAAGTGACCACTTCTGCCCCAACTTCACGTCGTCTGCGTTGTCATGCAGGACACTTCACGCGACGGCATGCTCGTTACGAATGCAAACTCAGCAAGTTGGTGCGTCGCAGCAATTGATCACACTGTGCAAGCATCTCAAGCTTGCGATCTACTCGAATTGTGGGCGTCATCGACGCAAGATTATGTCCTCGCGGTCTGTCCTTGTAATCGTTCGCAAATATTCACCGCGTGGACATATTGGTGAATGGGTGACGAAGCATAAGCCATCCCCAATTCAAGGGGAAGCTGGAAGAACATATCCACAAGCCCTCGTCGTGTCAGCACGACAAGTCTCCAGTGCACAAGGCCATGGTGCATACGTGCTCGGCAAGGATCATTACTTAAACGTGAGCCACCCCAGCAACCAGTGTCATCCGACTGATCATCGCTGTAGATGGCTGTCGTCAGCTCGGCACAGGGATGCTGTGCACGGTCGATCAGTGGAGCAGGTTATGCAGGGCGACGGGGAAGTGCTACCACTGCGATGCGGTCGCTCGGGACCGCTCTGTCGAGTACAAAGGGAAACTAGCACCTCGCACTGGTCTTGTGTTGATCGCTCCCCAATGGGGGTATGATTTAAAAATGCCAATCACCGACTCTTCTGTCGGGATCGCACCCCAATGACGCTGCCAATCCAGATCAAGCGCGTGTGCGTTGATTCGAGCGCATACAACCAACTGAATGACCATCCGGAAATGCCATGTCGCATAGTCATCGCTACCACGCTCGCGACACGAGTACCACGGATCAACTTACAGTCTTCCACCCCTACATTACCCAACGCATACACGCTCGACTGAGACCATTGAACGTGAGCCACCCCCACAACCCGCGTCATCCGACTGACCATCGTCGTCAGCTGGGTGTAGGAGTGCTGTGCACGGATGATCAGCGAAGCAAGGGCATCATCAGGTCGGTGAAGGGCGTGGAGCCGCTGTAGTGGTCGATGCGATCTGTGTCGCCTCGCGTCGTTCAGGGCGAGAGCAAGCCCGAATCGAGTGGGAAGGTTGTGGCAAGAGAAAAGAAGAGGATCATACGCTCGATAAATGTTCGTCAGTCATCCCATTTGCAATTACGTCGTGATCATGCGTGGCCACGACGTCATCGATTCATCGAGCACCTTCCATTCTGAGGCCCCTCCTTACCATCCGAAATTGCTTGCTCAGTGATCTCGCTATACAAACATTAAATTTCGTCAAAAGGCTCTCTTGGTATTTGAATCAAGAAAAGGAGAGAAAATAGATAGCACACTCGCATCACTGGCAGCTCCACTCAAGCCTTCTGCGCTCGTTCCGACGCTTCCACGTCCACCTCCTCGATCACCTGCTCAACTCCCTCCTCCCCGTCTTCCTCGACTTGCAATAACTCTCGGGGAATGATCAAGTTCAAAATGACCGCCACCAACCCGGCAGCCAAGACTATCAATGCGAGCCGCAATCTCGCGATCAGCCATCGCTCGTCACGCAAACGCGTCACTCACACGGTGTACTCAACACGATCGTGATCGAGTCAAAGAGACCTTGCAGACCCGAGCTTGGGTTACGCACGCCGTCGAACAAATAAGTGAACACGTCCGGCATGAGTAGGTCGCCGATGCCAAACGACATTGCAGCGGCGAGAATGAACCGATCGCGCCGGGTATAGTCCACGTAGGAAAGGACGCGCAACCCAGAGACGACCACGCTTGCGAAGAGGAAGGTAGTTACGCCTCCGAGAACTGGGTTGGGGACTGTGTCGCGTTTTATCAGAGTAAAGTCGCGTGACGGTATGGAGTACGTACTAGCGAGGAAAAACCCAGAGACCTTGCCAAGGACGCCGAAAAGGATAAGGAAAGCACAGCACCATCGACCAGCGGCACGATTTGCACAACGAGTCAACGCGATGACACCGTTGTTCTGACACGGATTAGTGAGCATTCTTCTTACCTAACGGGTCATAACACAGAACTTACCTGTGCAAAAATGGACAATGGTGTCACGGTAAACAGTGCAGAAATAAAGCCTCCAAGGCCGTCACTCTAGTGAAGGGTTAACGAGATTGTGGACAGAACACAAGTGTAACCTGTATTCACCAAAATACCGCCCTGAATGCGCGAGTCAAAGTCATCGCCAGTGACCTCCAGGCGAGACACTTCTGCGGAAGCTGTGATATCACCTATAGCTTCCATCATGACAGACACTGAGGAGAGAGTGAGACGCCCAGTTGGAATGCAACACCCGAAATACCTACCATAGACTGCCAGCATTGGAAGGATAGCTGGGGGATACACACCGATTTTGAACGTGTGCACCCTTCTACATGTGAGTATCATGCAAGCTCAAAGTAAGCATCGACCATACCACAAGAATGTAATGGTCGGCGCGGAAGTAATGGCACTCCCATCAATATATCCCGCAGCACCTGCGACGATACACCCCACAGCAAGCCCGACGATGATACTCGCGTTCTTCAAGAACGGAGAACCAAACAGTTCAGTAATAATGATGGTGACAAACGAAAGAAAGCCGAGACCGATGAACTCTGGTGAGCCCCACCTAAGCGACGAGATCAGACATCTTAGCACAACACCCAAAAGACTTGGCGTTTCTTACGGAAGCGCGTGCTTGGATGTGGTGGTCGGGCACAGAGAGAGTGGTCCACTAGTAGGACGGGCTTGGCAGCCATTTGATCCTCCACCCCAGTTGGGTATGCCGGATGAACCAATAAGAGACGCTCCGATCATGACGATGACAGTTCCTGGTACACATGATCGCAAAGTGGCCCCCTGCGTGACTCCACAAGAAGTACTTACCGGTAACCATCGGTGGAAATATGCGCTGCAGAGTGCGTGGGGGAACAAATGATAACCCAATTTCAAGGAAAGAACATATTAATGACGTGCCTGGAGGAAGCCATGAAGGTCCCTAACAGAACGAAGCTTTGTGGTTGACTTACCGAGAACCATACCGTATGCATCAGGACACGCGCCACGAGTCACACTACCGTCAGCAGCGGTAACGGAAGGGCAGGTTCTGTTAGCATACATGGCATTGAAAATCTTGCAGATGCACCTTCAGGCCGAACTCAAAACCTCAGATATAGAAGAGGATACGTACAGCATCAGCGGTACTGAGCGTGGCAAAACTAGTTCCGACCACAGACAGCAATCCAGTACCGAGGTAGTATCCTTTCCAAAGCTTGACTCGTGACATTTGAACGAGACTTAAGATGCCTGGAAGCAGAGGATCAGTGCCGGGACTTTGAAATCATACGAGAGGACGCCCAGCCGACCACTTACCACAACCAATGAGTGACGCAGATATCATATACGCAGAGGTCCGCGCATCGAGCGCCAACGTGCTCGCAAAGATGATTGGAGGCGTGATTAAACCAGCAAGCATGGCGAGCGCGTGCTGAAGCCCGCTCGCCATTGCGAGGACGAGCGGCAACTCATCGTCGACGCCGTAGAAGGGTGGTTGTCTCCTTCGGTTGGGTTTCTTGCCACCGATCGAGAAAGGCAGGACGGGCGAGCAGAGCCAGGCATAGTCGTAGTCGCCGAACCAGCCTTGTCTGGTGGTCAACTTGCGCTGGGCGACGCGCACATGATGTCGGACGTCGAACTGTGATCTCAGACTTGGAGGCTCGATGGCTGCAGGTTGGTGTTTCGTGACTGAAAAGTCGGAAGACATCTTCGGTTAATATTTGGGAGCCCTAGTACCAGGTGTTAGTCCAGCAATGTCCCACAGATCCACAGAGGTTGAGGTAAAAGATTGAGGGTGAGGTGTCGAGTGACATTCAACAACATTATCGCTGGACAGAGATAAGTTTATGTATAAAGATAGACAGGTACTCCGGTGCCGGCGGACGTTATCCTGTAACGGACAAGCGTTATCGATAGTACTGATACCGGAATTGACAAGTACCAAAAAGTGCAGTGTTTCACTGGAGGGTGCCAGAGAAGAAAAGATATGCTACCTGCTTTCATTGAAGGTGCCGAGGTTCAACGTACGTTGCCACTCAGTGGAGCATGTCGAAAGATGTGTGCAATTTGTGTCAACCCGACAGTACAACAGGTCGGTCTACTGTATATATAGAATCGGTTTTGGTGGAACATTACTTATCCGTGCTTGCATAACACCCAGCGGGCCACATCCGTGGCAACCCCCGATACGGGGATAACGCCCAGGCATCACGTGCCGAGCACAGGCTAAATTGCACCCACTCACCTGCCGCCCATGGCACGCGGAGTGACTTGCAGACACACCTCTCCATGGGTTTCACAAGAACTTGAATACAAGGGGTCCGGTACGTCGTGTCACCGAGACGAGACAACAAGGCCGGCAGGGTGCCGAGCAGAGAACACAAAAGGCCAACGACGTAAATATAAATAAACATAAAGGCAGATTCTTGCAAACGCCCGCAAAACCGAACTCGAACCAGGCCCCATAAACCCTCTACTACCGTATCGGGAATAATCATTCCGTTTTTTGTAGCGGCGATGTCTGATCATGACTTATTCGCTGATCTCTCCCGGGCCGACCAAGTCGACTCATAAAAGACACTCGGCTCAAGAGTTCCACCCTGTAGACAACAGTGCGACTCATTTTCGAATTTCCCCGCGTCGCAGCCATCCCAGCAGACCCGTCGCGGACAACCAGCAGAACGATCGGTAAGGTCGACAGCCCGAGCAGATTTCACGAGCGGGTTGTTACTATCTCGCTGGATGGCACCGCCAGACGAAATCCAATCGGGTCAGCATGACCATGGTCGATGAGTGATCAAGTGCAACAGATCATGTTACGAAATGGGACCGTCAACTTCCTTGAAAATAACAACGGTTTGCCATTCACATTGCTCCAACTTAGTCCAAGATTGCCTCAGACCTCACGGTCACTCGTTGACGAAGCCATGATAAGATGATGGTTTCGGGTCATGCACAGTGACTCGTGGAGCACAAATCTGATCGCATAACTTGTCTCACAACTCCGAGTCAGGTGAGTTTCGAACGTCGCCTTATTACAAGCTCTCGTATGTCTCTACTACTATCGAATATTTACTTTATTGACACCCATCTCAGTACGGGTCTTATAGCTTCGGAATGTGGTTCCAGGATGCATCCACAATTCTCGAAGAACAAGCCTCTTAGGAGCAAATCTAGAAGATAGCTAAATAGTTGCAAAGCTCTCAGCTACTGAGTCCCGTAAACTGTGTACTCTGTCACCGTTGTGTTTGATGTTGCCTGTTGCGTCCTAGTCATGTAACCGTGTTGTTTCTTGAATTGTCGTTGAATTTGGCCCATACTAGTACCGAGTGTGCAGCAAGAACGTGTCGTTGATTCGAAGAACAACTTAATCGTCTTCGCTTCGTGTCGGTACATAGTTGGTATTCTGGGTTAGCGAAGGTTACGCAGCATTCCTAGAATGTAGTCCGTGCATGAGTCAGCGAGGTGGGGCGCGTCTCTTGCTTCCTCCCACCTCGCGACTTCGTAGCGTAG
>JBBPRK010000731.1:0-18425 GCA_038093075.1 Boletus patriciae
TAATATCATCACATAATAGCTGCAGGATAGGTAGAGTGTCTATTTCATTATTTTTTAAATAAAAGCATATAATGACAATTTATCTACAATGAAGAGTATTACATATCAGTGTCTGAGTGGTTTGTGACAAAGTGAGAAACTGACCAGGGGAAACCAACTTCCTTGCCCCAATTTTCTGGAGCACCATAGACATTGAAGTAGTCTTCAAGATACATGTCATCAAAGTCATTGTCTTTTTCCAGTGAGACCGGGTCTTCATCACCAATGTTAACAAAGACAGGCTTCTTGATGCCCTCAAGGCAGTCAATAAGAGTTTTGAAAGAGGAAGGGATTCCATCACTCCGATTGACATGGTGGTTGGCTACTGGGTCCAGCATATGGACTGTTTTAATGGTGGGCACAACACCCAAGCAGCATGTGAGGGAAATTGTGTTTTGGATATGAGGAAAAGCCAGAGCCCCATATATGGGGTCAATTGATTTGTGAATAAGAGCCCATGGATCAACAGTGGTAGATTTGATGTTAGTGTCTGCTGGCAAGATGACAATGGGTGTGGCAAATGCAAAGGAGGTGGACATGGATGTGGTAGTCTTGGTGTCATTGAAGTTGGGTTTCACCTTCTCTTTACGCTCATTCTGCTTGTCCTGGCCCTTTTGAGAGTACTTGCCTCTCTTGTGGCACTTGTTGTCATTGCCCTGCTTGGTGTCCAATGAACCCTGCTGTTGTAAAGAGAATTTCAGATCCTCCACCTTTTGCTTTATAGTGGAGATCTTGTTTGCATGCTTGTTCCCAGGTACACACTTAGTAGTGTACTGGATGCAGGCAGCAACAGCAAGTTGTTCAAGTTTAATAAGGTCAGAAAGGGTGAAGTCTTCTTTTTTCTTTTTTCCCTCACTATTCATCATGGAGCTGGAATTGATAAGCTAAGAAAGAATGTTGCAATAGTGAGGCATCCAACTTATGAAAATGATTGACTAAAATCTTACAGGAACCTTGTAGTTGCATTCATGTAGGCAAGTGAAAGCAGTGGTAAACTTCCCAAATGCTAGGTTGCAATAGCTGTTCTCTGGGATAGTGATGTTGAGCATTGCCTTAAACTTGTTGTAGGCTGAGGCAATGGTGGAAGTGGAGTGGGCCCGCTTGAGTTCATCCCGAAGGGCCTTTGCAGTGTTGATGTCTTGAATGTAAGCCTGAAGGTTAGGTGCCAGCTTGCGATAATTGGTGCCAGGGGCCTTGTCATCAATATTGTCCCCCTTATTCATCTCCTTGGTACAATTGATGACAATAGTTTCACTGTCCCTGCTGTAGGTGTGTATAGGATGGTCATGTCTGAAGACAGACCAGCATTCCTGGGATTTGAGGTAGGCATCTAGGTTGCCCATGGCCACAGAGCACTTATGATAAATCCATTGACTGCTATTCTTGGTTTTGGATTCCTTGTGTTGAAAGCAGATTTTCATCCAGATGACCCTGTTGGTATAAATACCCTTACGCATGGACTCCAGTAAGGTAACTTCCAACCAATCTTTCTCAACACCCACCACAATCACATTCTCAACCTTTTTGTTTTGTAGCTCCTTTTGCATAACTGACCACTTGAAATTTTTACTATACTTCAAAGTGATTGGTTGTGGATTGATAGATTGGATGACCATTTGAGGACCAGTTTCCAGATCATCTTGATCATGAAATGTTACAAGGGCATAGCCCAAGGTCATCTCTTGTAATTTACAATAGACTTGTTTGATGACAAACTGAACATCCTTGTGTTTGACAGTCTTTGGGACATGGGTTCATATTCAAGTCATGTATATAATATATACTCACCAAAGCCTTGGCTTTTGACACTTTTGATGCCTTGATAGTCCCTGCTTTCTTGCCTTTGCCCTACAACAGATGCATAAGTATTTCACATAATTACGCAACACAAGTGCTCAATACTATTACCTTTCTTTTCTTAAGCTCTACCTGTGCAACATAGAAATCATCAATACTATCCCCTATGTTGATCTATATATGTCTTACCCACCTCATTGTCAGTATCATTATCACTGGCATCTATTTTGATCACCACTGCTTTTGATTTTCCTTTGTTGGTTTTCTTGGAAACAACCTATAGATTGGCATAAATATACTGAATACTTATGCATATGCAATGTTATATGTTGTACCTTTCTCTGCTTGGTGGTTCCAGTGTGATTCTAAAAAGAAATGTTAGCATACATCCTATATGTGAGCTTTTTATCTAACCTCAATCTCATCCTCATTGTTATTATTATTGTCATTCACCATTATGACATCAGGGTTTCTTGGAGTTTTGTCTGTTTCAATCCTTGCACAATCATGAGCATCCTAGATGTCATTGATCAAGTATGCATATTCACTATAAGAATTCTGTGCTTACCTGCAACACCTTGACTAGGCCTTTGGTACTGGTGCCAAAGTTCTTCCCAGATTCTTGTGGAGTGCTTGTCTACAACATGTCTATTGACCAACCACATGAAAGCATTACAGGTACTTACATTGGTGGCAGTCATGGTGGCTTGCTGTAGTGATCATGCATAAGTATTCCATATACTTATGCACCAAATAGTTCTTTAAAGTACATACATCATTGGTTTGGATTGGGCCTTGCTGTGGTATGGCATAAGTACATGCTATACTTGTGCAGATTGGTGTGCTGGATGGTACATACATTCATGTTGCCCATGTTGACCTGCACAAGATGGCATAAAAGAGCGCAAGAATATACTATATGGTACTTACATCAGTGTTCTGGGTAATGGTCTGCTCCTAATGTGGTACAACTTTAGCCTATACTTAGGCAAGGATATATTAAATTTACCATATTGTTAGACATTTTTCTGTTTGTTGTTGTTTGGTTGTTTTCCAAATCAGGAAGGTAGTAGTTCAAGTTCAAGTTGTGTTTTGACATAGCCACAATATTCTGGTTGTTTATATATGTCTATATGATTACATAAGCAGTTTACACACTGTTACAATGCTAGATGGATGCTAGTGTGTGTATAACTTTAGCATATACATACTTACACATGCCATGTGATCCAAACTTAATTTCTGTATCAACTTAATCCAGATTAGACTTTGAAAAATCAGTCTTTCTCTGCATGTTGCCATGGGAATCATGCTTCAGCTCAGACATTCAGGTTGTGGTGCTCATTCCTGGCTTCAAAAGGACCCCTGGGTCATAGGATTCCATCCATGTACTGTGGAGATATGCCAATCTCACAACAGCATGTCACAATCAAGATCATACATACTGTACATACTGTTGAGTAATTATGGATGCCAGTGATGTCCAGACACTCAGGCCAATGGAATAATGATACATATCTAACTCACAGAGTGTACATCCATGTGATACCACATGATAAGACAAGTTGTGTGAAGTATTGCTTGCTATTTCACCAATAACCCCAATTCCTGGACCTGTAGAACAGGTTTTGTGACACACAAATTCATAATGGCGAAAATAAACACCCATGGGAAGTCTTGGCTTGCCTGGTTCTAACCATGGGGTAGGGTTCTGCTGGGCACAGCATTCTGTGGTGGTGAACACTGAAATTGTAATATAATTGTGAGCACATTTGCTTGTAAACTGCAACCTCGGGTCCAGTGGGAGGGCAATGCTATAATCAGTAAGAAATTCAAATAATTCCAGGAAAATGTTGACAAAATAGGGCCAAATACCCTTGACACAGAAGTGGCTGTGTATCTCGGTTGCAACCGGCGTCCAACAAACACAAAGCCGGACGTCAATGATTGGCTTACGCTGGCAGTTTATTATCGGCTGACAGACGTCGCAAAATAATCTGACTCATCCCTGTGTAGTCGATTTCTCGATCGGTCCATAAGACCCCTTCAAACGGCTTTAGAGTTGGTGAAACAAATGCAGTGTGTTTCGATACTCTCGTCCTGTTCAGCATCCTTATCTTTGACCCATCATGTCCACCCCGAAAGTCCAATACCGCCAGTTGGGCAAGTCTGGTCTTCGGGTCTCCGTCCCAATCGTAAGTCCCATGCGGAGTGCTGCAACATGATATGACCCCCGTGCATGGACCCTGAGTATCATCATAGCTCGGAGCAATGAGCTTTGGCTCATCGAAATGGGGTGTGCGTACGCCCTCTCCCCGTGCCACGAGATCATAGTCTCACGTCCGCATCCTCATCCAGCCGTGGGTCCTCGACGAAGAAGCTTCCCTCGAGGTGATCAAAGCGGCATGGGACCTCGGGATCAACACGATCGATACCGCCAACCTCTACTCCAACGGTGAATCCGAACGCCTCCTAGGCAAGTTCATCAAAAAGGTAAGGGACCACCCATGGATCATCCATCCGAGTTCACAACTTGTCATCACTAGTATGAAATCCCCCGTCACCAAATCGTGATCGCGTCGAAATGCTTTCACCTCATCCCCGACGATCCCAGCATCCGCCCACACCTCGCGCCCGAGCTCAAGCAACAACTACAATACGTCAACCAGAGTGGGCTCTCCCGCGCGGCCATCTTCAACGCGGTCGACGCCTCGCTCGCGCGCTTGGAGACCCCTTACCTTGATCTCCTCCAAATCCACCGATACGACCCGGAGGTCCCCGCCGAGGAAACGATGAAAGCCCTGCACGACCTCGTCGAGAACGGTAAAGTGCGCTACATTGGCGCAAGTTCGATGCGGTGCTGGCAGTTTGCGCATCTCAACGAGGTGGCGAGCAAGAATGGCTGGACCAGGTTTGTCAGCATGCAAGACGAGTACTCGTTGCTCTACCGCGAAGAGGTATGTCCCCCCTTGCGTGGGCACACTGCGATGGGCCAACGTTTGACGCGACGTAGGAGCGCGAGATGCTGGGGTATTGTAAATTCAACGGGATCGGCGTCATCCCTTGGGCGCCGCTAGCTACCGGCGCCCTCGCCCGCCCCTTCGGCACAGAATCCGTCCGACTCGCATCTTCCAAAGGCGGTGTACTCGCAAGGACGCTCACAGATGTCGACAAGATCATAATCAGCCGCGTGGAGGAGCTCGCGAAGAAAAAGGGAGTAAAGATGGCACAGATTGCACTGGCCTGGGTTGGCCCAAAGGTCGCGAGCCCCATCGTGGGTGTCAACTCTATCGAGCGGCTCAAGGAGAGCATCGTGAGCAACATCACGTTGACGCCGGAGGAAGTGGCCTATCTCGAAGAGCCGTAAGCGTACTTTGTTGTCTGGATCGTGCCGCCGTTTGTTGACCTGGTGCACAGATATGTCCCAAAGCCTGTTCGCCGTCACCGTTGAAGCCGTGATGGACTTAGACGTATACCTGTGTAGTTGTAGCAATGTCGAACGACTACATGTCTGGATTCGAAAAAAAGAGCTTGAATTATGCAAAAAGAGTCCTAGGAATACAGATGGCGAGGAGAAACAACGCAAACGACAGCATTCCCCTTTCACGTGGCCGGATCTTGCAACACGGCAAGAAGATACCGATCGTCTGTATCACGCGCGTCACCATGAGTGGCGATCATCAGACGCTCCTACCACGAACGGTGAACACAAGACACACCTGGTGAAATCATCAACTCGTGTCGTTTCGTCCTAATTCTCATGAACCGAATATGATCCTAAAACAACACGTTACGTTGCGATTGAGATGACGCAGGACACGAGTCGAGAGAAGAAAAAGGAACGCACCCCATCGTTCTCTTCGCCGCTGACCTCCTCCAATCCCGCCTGCACGCTCTCCACGATCCGCCCGATCACGCTCGCATACTTTCTTCCATGCTCGCCTTCGAACACGACGCCCGAGTGGCGGATGATGGAAACCTGGTCGCCGCGCGAAAGGAGGAGGTAGCCGAGGACGGAACGGTGGGAGGAGAGGAGTGCGAGGGTTTGTTCGAGCTCGGGAGGCATGGGCGTGTGTGCGTGTGTGGTGTGCGTCCCGGAAGACGAGGGGAAGGAGGATGGTTCGGGCGAGGTGGGGGCTCCTGCGATAGAGGTGCTCATGGTGGGCGAAATGCTTTGGGTAGCCTGTGCAAAGAGGGTTCAGGGTGTGGAGTTGCCCAGACTCTCCAAGGTCCGTGGTGCGCGACGTACCACAACAAGATGCGCAAGTCGTGAGACGAACTGAGCCAGTGCTAACGCTTGAGGTATTACCGAAAATGGAAAATTCCTAAGTTACTGACATAGCGCTATTAATTACATCAACGACGATTCCGGCTCCCAGCACCAACACCCTGAGCAACATCCCTCGTGCCCTGCATCTTCATCTCATCGTCGTCCAATCCCGCCTCTGCCAAAATCTTTTCCACCTCTTTCAATATCGGTTCGTATTCCGCTAACGAGGTGTGTCAGACGACGACCGAGAGACGTAATCCAATTCGACTCACCGTACCGCGCCTCGGCGAGCCCAAATCCGTCCCGTCGTAATTGCTTTCCACGATTATCATTTGCATGGTCTTGGTGGGCTTTTTGCGCCCAGTATTCGCCTGTGTCTAGACGTCAGTCTCGGTCAAAGAGGGAACGTCCAGAGAGAACGCACGGGAGCGTGCGTAGAACATGGCCAGCGTCTCTCCCGGCGCAGGCGTACTGATCACGTCTTCCGCCGAACGTGTCGCGTCTTTGGCAGAGACACCCATGAACGCCGTCGCTTGGGCACGTAGGTCGTCCTAACGTGGTACGAGTGAGCCAGGATTATCTGGGGAGGAGAAGCGCCCTATGACGTACCTGCTTCCCTGCTTCTGTTTCTTCTGCTTCTGCTTCCGATTTCGCGCCCACATCGGGCCGTTCTGGCTCCTCCTCACTCTCCCCCGCCTCCCGCCTCTTGCCTTTTTTCTCCTTTCCCTTTTCTTTTGTTTTCCGCTTCTTATCTCTCTCATATTCCGACTCTATCTCTCCTTGACTGTCTTCATCGTCATCCTCGTCGTCGTCGTCGCTCCCTTCGTCTCCACTTTCCCCTTCCTCGTCACTGCTCTCCTCCGCCTCGGCCGGAATGACGATCCCACTCGGCTTGAGACACACGAACCGCTCCAATTTATCCAACTGGAGCGCATAAAAATCGTCCAGCGTATACTCGCGCGTGCCAAGCTCAAAGATGCCACCATAGCTGGACAAGTTCCCAGGGCGTTAGGGTCCGCACGAAATTGGGCAAGGACAAGACGTACATGTACAGCGTGTTACGAAGCACCGCGAGCATGGCGTTGTAGCGCGGCATCGGCTTCGTCAGGTTCGGGTCGTCCGGGTCGTCCTCGTCCTCGCGCTTGGGTTCTGGAATGGGTCGTGTTGCCACCGGAGATCTAGTCTGCAATCAAGGCTGAGCGCCCACTCTGCGTAGACGCGTGATCCTAGACTTGCCCGTGTCTCCTCTCCATCTTCTCCGGGCTCGTCGTGGTCGTGGTCATCGTGCTCTTGTATGGAAATCGCCTTGACCTGCTTCTTCCCCCCACCGCCTCTCTTTTTCGGCTTTTTGAGGTGCATGGCGATCCATCGCCCATGACCTCCCAGCTGGTATCCATACCTTGCATCCAAGAAAGTACATCAGCCCCGCCCATCCGCACACCACACCACACACGTACAAGTCGTTCCAAAACACGCTCTCCAATCCCTCTTCTCCCCGCTCTTCGTCCGTCACTCCTCCAAACATGACCCCCGTCCCTTTGGCCGACCAGAGTGCCATCGTACACCCCGCTCGCGCCGTCGGCGTGTGCGTCGACGATGCGGTCTTGCGTTTTTCCCATTTCAACGCGAGGGGGGTCGGAAGGGACGGATCGAGGGTCATCCTGGATCGCCTGTCAGTGCACAGGCGTGGGTGACTGAGTGAATCGAGACGCACTTGAGGAACCAGGTGTCGTCGAGGATGACGCCGACGGGACGTTTCCCCTTGGCATATTCCTTGCAGTAACCACCTGTCGGATAAATTGCGTGTCGTTGTTAGATCGTATATGCTTCAAGAACGGACCATGTAGAACAACCCCGTCAGGTGTGGGCAAAAAGGAGAAGCCACTGCGAGGACTGGTCATGCCGCCTTCAGCGGCGTCGGGTTCGGACGGGGGAGGGCACGCACGAGGGCTTTCGTTCCGACTCTTTAAACTCGATCTGACGCCATTTGTACTCTTGGGTGTCGAATATCCAAGTATCGCTGAGGTACTGGGCTAATAAGCAAGTCAGCGCAGGCTAAGCAGAGGGCGTTGAGCAGAATGTCATCCACGCACTTCGATACCCAGGATCATAAAATCTGTGAGCGAGCGGGCTATCGAGCGCACGGGTTGGCGGAGAAGGCGCAACAATTGTAGCTACTGACACGCGCGTACTACGCTACGACGATTATGTAACATGAGTATTTACTACGACGAGAGTGATCTCCAACAAAATCCGCCAAACAAGACAATGAAATGTTTCCACATGGCCATCCTGTTCGCGCTCAAAGCCACAGCTCAACAACACCGCGCACAACCTACCGATGACCCGACCGTGCGCTGGGTCGGACCTTTGTCTCGATTCTTTCCCAGGTATGCGTTGGAATATCGAAAACCCAAAAATCGCGATAGTGATGAAAGCTGTTTTGATACAAGGACGAAAATTCGCCACCTGCAAGCAATCACCATCAATAACGTGCAAGGTGTCCGAATGACAAGGACCGCACCAAAGAGATAGAGTTTGCCGCCTCCTGCGGGAGACGCGACGACGCTGTGTGCAGAACGGGGACCCGGGCAGGTTTGGGAAACGAACTTTCGCCATTCGTCCTGTGGGGATGAGACGGTAATTCGATGGGACCAACTTGGATCGTTCCGAGACGCACCTTGTCGGGAGAGTAGCGAAAGACGTCATTGTAAAAGTACTAAGTGGCGGAGGGTCAGGAGGAATCGCAGGGGTGGACGCGATACGCACTGCTTTCCCGTCGTCGCTAAAGTACTCGCCTCCGATGGACCAAAGGTGATTTCCGTTTGGACACGGGGTCAGAGTGGCATTTGCGCGTCTGCTGGGAGGGCCTTGGACAAGCTCTTCGGTGACGGTGTGTGCTGCCTCCCATTCCAGTCTCATCTACTGGAAACACGACATGAAGGGTGATCAGCAACGGGGATCGTGTATGGCAGATGGAGATCCGGATCAGAAAACACCTTGTCGAGGATATCTTGGAGATCTTGATCATCATCGTCTCGTTGCGATTGTGTGACTTTCTTCTTTTCCTTGCGGGCAGTCTTCCGGGCTGCTTTTGCTTTCTTTTGGGCCTTTGCAGCGGCCTTTTTAGTTGATCCTGCGCCGGGTTTATCCTTGGGCATGGTGTCGGTAGGATGTTGGGTTCAACACAGCCACTGGGGCATAGGATGTCATACTCGTGCGTAGTGGACATGTAGTAGATTAGCTCGCGGTCCAGGATGGGACGCGCGATTTTGTACGACACCGTAGGGCCCTAGCTCGCTGCGCGCTTCCTGGCGCGCTCTACGTCTGCTTCAGCCTCCAACTCGCTCGCAGCAACCTCTGCCCACGCGTCGAAACCGCCCTCGTCGAACGCGTTTGCCAATCTCTGTTCGGCGGCATCGTGGTCAAATGTCGTCGGTGCGTGTCGTGGTGTCGACTCGGCATCATGGCGGTATATTTTGGCGGTCAGGAGGGGCATGGTGCGTGGTACCACCGTGCGCATGCGAGCGGCAAACTCTGTCGTCTGTGCGTCGGTCAGCGGGGGTTGCGGGTGTTGTGGATGACTGACGTTGCGGACGTCGAGATAGGCCATGACGCCGGCGACGGATGCGGTTGCGCCCGACGCGACGATGGCGGTGGCGATGGCAAAGGCCTTGAGGGAGTAGAGGGGGCCGTTGAAGTGGTCGCTGGGAGGAGGGAGTCGACGCGCGACTTTTCTGGCGTGACGAAAGATGGCAACCATGGCGACACAGCCACGCAGCACATATGATCACGAACCACGATGGCCGTCCCCAACGAGCTGTGGATCACCGTCTTTGAGGAGCTCGACGCACCCGCAGACCTCGCCGCCGTCGTGCGCACAAACAGGCGCTTCAAGGCCCTCGGCGTACGGGTTCTCTACAGACACATCATCTGGGCAGACCCGCTCAGGTTCGTCAGGAACAACCCGTTTCTGCTCCAAAACCCAGCGCTTCGCCCCGTCGTCCGCGCGCTCACCCTCGCCATATCCACAACCACCTCCCAGCTCGACCGCATCGAGCAGATCAGCCGCGCCAGAGCCGTCATACACCTCTCCGGCGACATCACCGTCATACACAGACCCAGTCGTGCCCATGAAGCCCGCATCCTCGACCAAGTCGGCATTACCAGCCCCGTCGACCTCCTTGCTTCAGACGAGGTCACCGACGCCATGTACAACCACGCCCTGACATTCACAAACCTCCGCGATCTCACCTTCAGCGGTATGGTCCTCCCAGACGCATTTTACGAGTTCGTGCACCGCTTCCCCGCACTCGATAAACTCGTCATCCAGAACTGCACCCCACCTCTCCGCCCTCGTATCACTAACCTGCACCCGCGTGACCTCCCCATCACCGAACTAACCATCCTCGGCCTACGCGGCCGTCGCGATCCCCGCGAGCTCCGCGCTTTCGCCGAGGGCCAACAGCTCCGTCTCATTCGCTTTGACTCCACCTGCTACGTTTACAAACACTTTTGCGATCCCCCCGTCCCACCCCACAACTGGGCCCAGGGCTTCGTCGTGATGTTGCCACCCGGCGTCACCACCCACCCTCCCGTGCACACCCACCAAACCACCACACCACCACCCCAGCCCTTCCTTCCCTCCGACCGTGCTCCACCACTCCCTTCTCCCCACATCCACACCATTGATGTCAAGTTTCCCACTCAGAAATCCTGGCAGTCCCATGTCTCGGATCCGCACGACCAGCTCATCAACCCCTTTGCAGACTTTCTGCTCAAGTGCCCCCGCATCGCCAATTTGCGGATCAGAAACTACCTCCCTTGGCTCCGCTTACCCGACACTGCACTCCCAAACTTGGCCTACTACCACGGCCCCTTGACAACCATCAAGTCTGTCGTCTGCGGTCCACGTCGACTAAAACACCTGTCCATCAGGGACCCCGCCGGTGGCCTCCCCGCACTGGAAAAGGCATTTAAAGAGATCGATGCGACCGGCGCTGGCGTCGACCTCGAAACCCTCTCCATCTTTATCGGCTGGTGGGACGACGAAATCCTCTACGCCGTTCTCCACCATTTCCGTGGTCTAAAACGTCTCGAGATCATGTACAAGGAAGGCGATCCAACCGAAGTGCGTTCTCTCTTTCCTCTGATCATGGCGCAGTGCTAAACAGCGCGGTTACAGGACATGGTGTTGGGTATGGGCGCCCATTTCTTTGGTCTCATGCCCCGTTTGTGGTCTGTCCGCGTATTCAAAGTCGTCCCCCCCGGCGTCGAAAACGTCGGTGCGGTCGCAGAGAGCCTCACACGCGGGTATCCGCATCGGTCCATCCAACTCGCCCTGGGGGACATCGGCACTGACGGTCCCGAACGGAGCGAGTTGGACGATGCCGAGTTCGAAGAAGCCAAGTTTGGCACGGCGTCGTCGTCGTCGTCGTCGTTGTCGTCGCGCGTTGGGTGGACCACAAGTCCGGAGGAGCCCGAGGAGGTCATTTTAAAAGAACTCATTCACGCGTGGAATCGGTATTGTCCGGCGTTGAGGGAGATACAGCTCAAGGCGGGCTATGTCTGGCGCAGAGCGGGCGCAGACGATGCGTGGACGCAGCGGTCGACCAAGGTGACCCGCCCTGGCAACGCGGGGTTCGAGGATGTATGACGATGGGAATCGACGTGTTTTCCTGCTGTTTGTACCTACTAAAGGCATGAGCCAATAATGTTGTTTCAGACTAAATAGGGGCAATCCAAATTTGTGTGTGACTATTTCGGTTGCTTGCCCTAGCCGCTCATTGGAGCAGCACATAAACGCGAGTTAGTCCCCCAACGGCGCCGCAAGTCCCCTCCTACAACGAGGCGCGCGTAATGCGATGGAATGCAAAAATTGCGAGCTCAGACAACGTCAGTTTTATTGCGAACACTGTCTACGGAATCAGTAAGTCAAGCATCGACCTGCCTCGAGTCGACTGACCCCCCGAAACAAAGTCTACGCGACATCCGTCTGCAGACGCAGCGTTTTGGAAAAGATCGCGATGAGCAGGTCGCCAAGGCCTCGCGGGCTCTCAGGGCGATCGAGCCCGCACGGGCGACGAGAGCTGGGGTGGCACGTTGTCAGAAGCGGGTCGAGGAGCTCGCGGAGGGGTTGGCGAGGCTCAAGCGGGACAATGATGCCAGTGCGTGCGTTTCCCGTTTGGCGTCGCGATTGTCGTTTTCTGATCCTTTTTTTTCGTATTCGTATGTCCTTTTTTTTCGTGGTGAAGAACGTGAACGGCTACGTCAGCTCCGTGAATCGCTCGCGGCGCGGCGCCGCACTCTGTCTGCCGCACGTCTCGTGCCGGCACCGCCGTTGGACGGGTTGACGGCCAAGGAGACGCAAGAGTTGCATGCGCTCTCGACGGCGCTCGCCCGCGCGCGTTCGGGGCTCGTCCAGGAGCTCGTCGAAGTCTTTCACGTCGTCGAGGTGGGCGGACGACCCCCGATCGGAGGCAAAGCAGGGACCAAGGGGGAATGGACGATCGGGGATCTGATTCTGCCCGTCCCGGGAGACATTCGACGTACGTCTGCCGTTCCGTCTCGTCCGTCTGTCCTCGCGCGCTCGATTGTTGACACGTGCATGTGGTCACTTTCCAGGATACCCCCCAGACCACATCAACGCCGTCATCACGCACGCCATCCATTTCCTCGGGTTGCTCACGTTTTATTTGGGCGTCAAACTCCCTTTCGAGACGGAATGGACCGGAAAAAAGTTTGGGGTCGGACAACCGTGGATCGGGGCTGGTAAAGGCGGCGAGTCCGGCAGCTGGGCCAAGTACGTTCCTTTTCCATTTCATTCTGCGTGACCTACATGTGGTTTTTACGTCGATCGGGTATCTAGGTGGACGACGCGACACCCATTACATCTCACGGCGACCTCGTCGCCTTCGTCTCCGCCGACCCCTCTCCCGACGTCGACAGCACCGACGACAGAGTCCTCGACGACTCTCGCACCGCCTACAGAACCCAAGGCATCCTTCACGACCGTGTTCGCAATGCTGCTCTACAACGTCTGTTACCTCGCCCATACCCAGAGCGTCGAGATACCCCTCTCCCAAGCGGGCGATGCGCTCGGAAATCTATGGGCGGTGTGTTGTAGCGGCGAACTGGGACGGTACGTCATCTCCGCTCGTTTGTCGTCTTATTTGACGGACCGTGTCAGGCGTTCGCACGAAACGACGCCGAGTTTGCCACCTCCGACGCCCCCCTCGTTTCTGCTTGATTTCGCACAGGTCCTGCAAGCGACGACGGCGAGCCCGGCAAAGGGTAGGCGCCGTGTCGCTCTGGGGTCAGGCGTGACACGGGACACCATGGCAGGCGCGGGGGCGGATCATAGGTCTACGTCGGACGTGTGGTCTCCGATGCGGAGACGACCGGAGCGGATCTCAGAGGAGGAAGGGTGGGAGGTGGTGGAGGACAATGGGGGGGATGACGGGCTTGGATGACGACCAATGTACAGTAATTATTCAGGTAACCATTATACGTCGCGACATAGAAGTAAGCATGGAAAGGAGATCGTCGAGGGCGTCCTCGCTGGTGTCCGGTTGACGGCGACCACGCTCGTCCGAACCACGTGTCCGACGCAGATAAAGAGAACAAACACTGGCACCAACCGGGACACTTGACCGGTACACTGAACGTTGTCTTGGTTCCCACCGTTCCGTCTTCCCAGGATTCTGTCTTTGCATAATTCAGGCTCCTTCTTTTCGAATCAGAACACGCAGTCGTCTTTGATACAACTTTACACAAGGTATACATTTTATCGCGTCCTTAGTGGTGACCACGAACAGGCTTTGGAACATATCTGTGGACTAGGATCAACAGCGGCACAATCGAGACAAAAAGGCACACGTACGGCTCCTCGAGATAGACCACTTCCTCCTCCGCCAACGTGATGTCGCTCACGATGCTCTCCTTGAGCCGCTCGATGGAGCTGACACCCACGATGGGGCTCGCGACCTTTTGGCCAACCCAGGCCAATGCAATCTGTGCCATCTTCACCCCCTTCTTCTTCGCGAGCTCCTCCACGCGATCGATGATGATCTTGTCAGCATCTGAGAACTTCTTTTCGAATGCTGTGCCTTTGGCAGAGGTGAGTCGAACGGATTCTGTGCCAACAGGGCGGGCGAGGGCTCCTGCAGCGAGAGGCGCCCAGGGGATGACACCGATCCCGTTAAATTTACAGTACGCCAACATTTCGCGCTCCTACGTCGCGTCAACGATCGGCCTACCGCACTGACCCACGCAACGGGAGACATACCTCTTCGCGGTAGAGTAAGGAATACTCGTCTTGCATACTGACGAACTTGGTCCAGCCGTTCTTCACAGCCACCTCGTTGAGATGCGCAAATTGCCAACACCGCATCGAGCTTGCGCCAATATAGCGCACTTTACCGCTCTCAACGAGGTCGTGCAGGGCTTTCATCGTTTCTTCGGCGGGCACCTCGGGATCGTATCGGTGAATTTGGAGGAGATCAAGGTAAGGAGTCTCCAACCGCGCGAGCGAGGCGTCGACCGCATTGAAGATGGCTGTGCGGGAGAGCCCGCTCTGGTTGACGTATCGTGGTTGTTCCGTGAGCTCGGGTGCGATGTATGCGTGGATGCTAGGATCATCAGCGACGAGACCAAAGCATTTCGATGCAATCACGATTTGGTGACGGGGGATTTCATACTAGCAAGGGCAAGTTGTGAACTTGGACGGATGCTCCACGGGTGGTCTCACCTTTTTGACGAACTTGGCCACGACGCGTTCGGATTCACCGTTAGAGTAGAGGTTGGCGGTGTCGATCGTGTTGATGCCGAGGTCCCATGCGGCTTTGAGCACCTCGAGGGAAGCTTCTTCGTCGAGGATCCACGGCTAGATGAGGAAGATGTGGATATGAGGCTACGATCTCAGTGACAGCGCTGGCGTACGCACACTCCATTTCGATGAACCAAAGCTCATGGCTCCCAGCTATGAGAATAAATACGTTTCATCAGGGTCGACGGAGGTCATATCATGTTGCAACTCTACTCACGATTGGGACGGAGACTCGAAGACCGGACTTGCCCAACTGACGGTATTGGACTTTGGGGGTGGACATGATGGGTCAAAGATAAGGAATACTGAAGGATGAGATCTGAGAGTGGGGATGAACGTTTCAGATTCGCATTGCGTTTTTATGCGTTTGAAAAGTCTCTGTGATGAATCATGATCAAAGAATCGAATGACTCAGATTAGTTTGCTGCTTTGTCAGTTGGTAATCAAGCCAGCGTAAGCCAACGTACTAAGCCAACGTTGACGCGTCTTTGCGGCTGCGGCGCGGTCGGGCAGAGAAATACGTACACATCGTAGTTGCTATAAAGGCAGGAGTTAACACCCAAGTAGGTTGACTGCGCCCCTTCCCAAGCGTAAACTTTGCTACGAGACGTTTGGATTCGCCGTTGGACTCGGAGTATACAAGCGTTTACGACGATCGTGTTGATACCGACATCCCATGCGGCTCTCGTGATCGAGAGAGGTGGCTCTTCGACCAGGACTCAGAGTGAGGACGACCACATGAGGCTATGATCTCAGAAGAGAGGCAAGTCGTCGACATGCCAGACCACGTAGCCCCCGCCACCCAGTTTTTGATTTACATCCGTTTGTTGAGCCCAAGCTACGCTACCACCGTGACATAGCATCCTTATCCAATCGAACTCAAAGCAGCCTAGTCTACGAACATTGTGTTTGATAGACTTTAGCTTCCTTGCTGCCGAAAAGTCTACCCTTGTGTCTATTAAACACAACTCGTTCGTTCCACAACACGTCCGAGACGTGGCCGTTTTGATTTGCATCCTTACCACGGTTTGGACATGATATCACGGCGGGCAAAATACTCTGCCCCGTACAGCGCGGCACGCGCCGTCGCCCCGGCACTCAATGCGAGCGGGATAGGATGGCGTGGGGTGCAGAGAGATTCACGCGCGTGAAAGGTGAGATAGATGAGCGACCAGGCTGTACACACGCATGTCAGTGGGTGGGGGAGTAAATTTAAACGTCGTAGTCGGCGTGTAAATGGGGGCTTTACACGTCAGATCACGAACAGGACTCATAGGCGCGAGGAGACGTGCCTGCCGCGATCCAGCCCCGTTCCGCGCATCCCAGGCGGAAAATGCCCATGTCGCGACGCCAAGCGTGAGGGAGAACCTGACACGCTGGAGGTAGGGCGGGGCTGGAGGTAGGGCGGGGCAGTATGTGTGAGGTGGGAGCGCAACTAGCAGGGTCACCGCAATCAATGATGCACTATTTAAATCGAAGGTGAGATAAGGCGTGCGAGACTCATAAAGGGAGGTGAGCGCAAGCACAGGTGTTCTTCACGAAGCCAGGGACGGTCAGATGGCGTTGTCTGAATGGAATGGCAAAAGACGGGAATTGAACTTGGATCGGGGGTAGGGGTGCAAGTACGCAAAGGTGCCCGTTGCGTTCATCGACGTAGCGTCGCCACTTTTGGAGTTGAAGTGGAGGAGTCCGTGAATGTGCCAAGTTGTTGCTGGCTCATGCTTTCGGCGGGTGTTGGTCAAGGTGGAAGAAGTCGCGGCAACACTATTGACAGGACCAGGACCTACCCGCGATGTATCCAGATGACCACAAGTCATCACTAGCAGGGGTCGAGCACAATTCCATTACGCCATTCGACAGAATCGAATAAAACAAGAAAGCATAGTGATGCATATCACATCAATTGTATCCCATGTCCCGAGCAAGACCCCACCCCTGGCTCGTCGAGTTAGTTGTTCCCCGCGTATCCCCACCACCCTGAGTATGCACAGTTTCGACGACACCTTGAGAGCTTTCGCCGCCATGTCCACCTGGAGCATTCTCGCCATGGTGCTCACCCTGTGCAGTCCTTTGATGCATATTATTCAAGATACGGGTATCTTGATAGCGTGACAGCAGGCGTTTGAAGAGCCTAGACATCGTCCAAGTTAGTATCACCATACTCACAAAAAGGTGGCTCTCCGATACCCACCCGCAAGATAGAGAAATGGGTGTTACCACGACCATAGCGAGGATCACCGCTGGGAGGGCTACTACCCCCACCGCCTGATCGCGGAGCATCATCACGAGGCGGTTCCAATGCTTAATGTGGGGCGGCACGGCTTCCCCGATCGACATGGGCCCTTCTGACAGTTCTTCGTCAACCACTTTGATCGTATAGTCGAGCATGTTGATCACGTCGGCTGAATATATAAAAAGAATCATGTATTTTCAGCTACCCACCGGTACGAAAGAAATAACTTACTTTGATTTGGAGTCCTGCTGCGCCATGGCGACGTGTCTAGCTTGTTGACGAGCTTTCCGCATACATACAAATGTTTCAACGTGCCGTATTGCATCATCTCACGCATACGGTCCCGCAGTGTCTCTGAAATAACACTTCACATCAGTTCCAACGTCTCTGTAAGACGGCAGGTAACACTTGCTATTCTGCGCCAAAATATACAGCGCGCATGCTGGTCCCATCATCAACGAAGGTGGCTTAGACAGATCATCCAGTGAGGTACGCGTTGCAGCTGCCATTTGACCTTCGCCAGCCGGGGGAAGCATCTCGATGATCTCGTATAACCGGGGGCTGATGGCCGCCACGCCGTGCTCTACAGTCACAGAACGTCAGAGAAAACTCTCAGGATGGCGGTTGATACATACCCGTCTGAGCCAACGCAGAGAGGGTCGTCACCCCTGCTCTCTGAGTCTTCCATGCTCGGTTCTTTAGGTGATCCAAACTCTTGGCGACAAGCTCGCGAGTCCAGGGGCCGTCCTCGTCTAGGGAGTGCATCAGCTACAATGAACTGATATCATCATTCCAATACATACCAAAGGACCGGAAGATGTCCAAGCAGATCAGGCTCGTCCGAATCTCCTTCGGCTTTCCCTTTCCTAGCTTCGTGTTCAAAACCTCGGTGATGTTGTAATTCTGAATCTTCTCCCGCAGGTCAGCTAATTCGGATGCATCAGTATGCGGAGCCAGGTCGTTAAGAGTGACAGTGGTAATTCATTACCATGTCGCATGAAGTCTCCGAAAATCTGGAACCCTTCGACCCGGCATACAGCATCGTCAAAATAGTCCGACGATGTATTTCGGAAGGAGTTCGTTGTCCTTGATGGACTCAGGGGGGGTTGAAAAGTATAGTATGATGATGAGACAAGCTGAAAAAATCCCTAACTATGTAATCAAAGTAGGGGGGGATTTCGGCGGTGGGCCTCATCAGTTTTCTTAGGTTAGGGGGCCGAGCACTGCGAGCGAAGCGAGCAGTGCGAGGGGGGTAGTAC